>OZ035953.1:11850809-11930950 GCA_964034955.1 Orchesella flavescens | reverse complement strand
AAATAAGTATTACCTAATGAAGCAGCAAATGAATATTGCTCAGACCTTCCGCTCTCTCTGTGGGGTTATTGACAAAGAGAGTTGTAGGGTAGGGCCCTTCTGAAATAAGTAAACACATATCCGGAATACATCTCAATTAGTGTTGACATCCTCTACTTTCATTTTATCTTTAAAAACTAGGAAGCTCTACTCACTATGCTGCTGGGTGACATTGAGGTGGTGGGGTTGATTCTATATTTTTTGATGCGCCAGCTTATTACTTATTAACCGGCACCCTTTGCAAAAGGGGGTAGATTCTTATTTTCACAAAGGGTGTCTGTCTGTCTGTCCGTCCGTCTGTCTGTGAGCACGATAGCGGCGACACGGTTGAAGAATTTCAAAAATTCTTTTTGGTAAACGATACCTTGGATCAAGACCTTTCTTGGGAAGCGAGATGGGTCTTATCGGTTATTGATAACCAGGTCAAAGATAAAATCAAATATTTCTAAATAGCAAAGTATAAAGTGTGATACATCAAAATTGTTCTATTTTCTTACATGAATTCAGTCATGATATTTTAAAAATCCTACGATGACCCCAGCGTGACCAACGAACGTTTTAATGTCGAAATTTCATAATTTTTAATTATTCAAAATTTTCAAATTTAAGTTAAATTGCATAAGGGTGTCGGTTCTTTACGCCTGTTGTCGGGTATATTCCATTAGCTTTCTGTAGTGTCCCTCAGTTACTTGATAGTTTCACATATCACCCACCAGATTTGTGACAGCAGCTAAATCAACGATGAATATGAGAAGAGAGTGATGTGACGAGTGAAGGCAAACCAATGAATGACTCAAGTTTTAACATGGCATAACTCATTTGATGATGAACTAATGATTTTGCGCAATCCTACTTGAATAAAATTTTGGCCTTGTTTTTATACTCTGTAATTAAAATTTTTATGGTTATTCTCAAACGATCAGCAGGGAGTGAGTTCAGTAAGCATTGAACAATGGTTCTAATTCGCATCTTGGAGCTTAAAATTCAACAAAAATCAACCCATGTATATGCATATTCAAATAATTTATGGTAAGTTAAAAGTATTTTCAACCTGACAACCATTAAGGTTAAATCTTGAGGGTTCTACTGTCATTTGAAATATTGATTCTACTCACAAAGTAAAAATCGAGATTTGTTATTTTGTGTTTCCATGGATTGTTCTAGTTTTTTCCATACTCATTAAAAAAATTATTGTCTTCCAGGTTCAAAGTTAAACTAAATTCATGAACCTTTGAAAAGGCGAATGAATCATTCTTATTAGCTTTATAATTACTTAAGAGCAGAGAGAGAGAGAACACATTAAAAATATAATTGTGTCATTGATTGCGCAATAATTTTCTAGATTCATTACTTAGACTTCAGTTTGCTCGTAGTCTTGGATGCATCTTCAGTTGCCAAACTCAGTTAACATCCACCAAGAGGGCATACATAAATTAGCCACAATAAGAATTACACTTTGACTGAGATAGCCTACAATATGCTGACGGCCGCAGAATTTTTCTGCTCAAACACTGCCAAGTTTTTGATATTCTGGCGTAACTGAAGGACGTTGGAAGTTTACGTCTCCCACCAGAGCATAGGTTATCGACACCTCTCTCATATTACGTTAAAATTTGCTATATTTTTTCAAAATCTTTGTTTTTTATTATCAATGCCAATATCAAATAGGGGCCATTTAGTATTAATGGAACCCTTCTCTAGAAGTAGGTGACATGTAAAGTTGACTTGAAAGCTCCAGCGAATTAATATTGTGTGTACAGAAGAATTTGTGCTTTCTAGGGGGAGTAGTACTAGTATGGTTATGGCTTTTTTAGGTTAACGTAACTTTCTCGTTATGGAAACAGAATTGCAATGTACGCAGTTCCTTTTCTTCTTTAATTCCAAACAATTTTCATCTCAACAAGTGGATAAAAAGTCTAAAGATGGGATTGATTTATATCCACATATTTCCGATGATTAAAGCCTAACTTACAACACGAAAGGAAAGTATAGAAATGCGACGCAGCAGCAACGAACATGTGCATGAATGATTTTTTCAGCTCCTTTGTGCTTCCGTGAGAGAAAGCAGCCATCCTGGCAATGGTAAGCTGAGAGCTGTCAGCATTCCTAGTCAATGGTAAACTACTAAAGTTTGTGAACCTGATGGATAGGTTAACGATGTTATTCTACGACTTCATAGATGACTTGATAGTAATTAAATAAAAGGAATCAAAGTTACCTCGACTAAACTGACTTAAGAGGGGGAAAGCAATATGCAGTTCTTCTTTCCCTCTTTGATATTCGGAATTAATATTTGGATGAGTTGATAGACAGCATTTAGATCTGAAGGTTCACGGGCGGTGGTGGGCTTCTGCTGCAACGACAAATAGCAGAAAAGTCAATATCAAACAGTGGTCGTTTAGTATTAATGGATCTTCTTCTCTAGAAGAAGAAGGTGACATGTAAAGTTGACTTGACAGCTCTAACGCATTAATTTTTAACTATTGTTTGGACAGAATTATTTGTGTGCTTTCAAGGGGGTACAGTATGTGTTGTCTAGTTTAATTTAGTAAAAATAATAAACCCGACAGATCGAGATGTAAAGATGTACCTTTAAAATTTCCCAATTCCCCCTCCCCTTCTGAGTGATCTCCACCTCTTGAATTTGTTTTATTTTAATAAGGTCAAAGGTCACACTGGGGTTACCTAAGAATTTGGGAGCCCCATTAATGAACTGTTCTCTCCAGTACCTTCATTATGATGTATCACAACCCATACCTGGCTATGTAAAAAAATATTTGACCTTATCATGGTCATAGGTCAAGCTGGGGTTATCAAAAACTTTCAAAAATAGTATCACTGATCTAGTCTCACCAGTACCTTCATTTTGATGTATCACAACCCATACCTGGCTATGTAAAAAAAATATTTGACCTTATAATGGTCATAGGTCACGATGGGGTTATCAAAAATTTTCATAATCAGTATCACTGATCTACTTTCACCAGTACCTTCATTTTGATGTATCACAACCTACACCTTACTATTCAAAAACATTGACCTGACCTTTGACCTAGTAGTTCCCCTGAACCGATTTGACCCATCTCCGAACTCGATGTTACTTTTGACCTAGTATAGTGATTAGTGAAAACAGAATTCAAAAAAGTCAAACCGTTTTAGAGTTATCGTGCCCGCAGACAGACGGACGACAGCCTGAGTCTTTTCAATATATACCTAAAGGTACATAATAATGAAACTTTCTCGTTATGGAAACAGATTTGCAATGTACACAATTCTTTTCTTTCTTCGTTAATACCAAAGGATTAAATTAGCAGTTTTGCACTGGATAACCTAAAAAAATTACTTCTTCAGGTTTTAGACTTTAGTAACATCCTCTTTAATTAGCTCCGCTTTTATTACTTTCCCCGGTTGGTAATTTTCCCTTTTATTGTATGAGAAACGGGGCACATAACTTGTAACCGCATTCCAAGAAATGTTGGGCAAACACCTTGAAAATTCACCCATCAAAATCAATCAAGCATTAAAAACCGATTAAGTTTACAATCTTGCGACGATTGGATTGGGGCATTGTGGAACGTACAATCATTTGGGTTGAGTTTGGCACCGGACACGGTCGTATATCAGCTGCTTACGAATTCCAACAATACATGGAAAGTCAGCGGTGTTTGATTGATTTCGGAACAGCTGTATAAACTATCAATCGTTAGTGTCCGGCGTCTGTTGTTAGTCGTGTTAGTGTTAGTCGTTCAGTCGTCTCTGTTTGAAAGCTCACCTCCGTTGTTAGTCAACGTCAATAGTATGGACAAAAACACTTCACCCAAGCGACTTGTTGTGCCAAGGGACGTAAAGTCTTCAAGATTTGACAAGGAAGAAGTGGGAGACGAGAGTCCTCAACAGTTCCAGGCAACTCCTTTTGGCACCAAAATCGCTGCTGTTCTGAAGTCAGGAGTCATCAGAAGTGTTTAAGCGTTCTCACGCACTCAAACCCAGTGCAGCAAAGAAACACCGAAACGTATTGTCAGAGGAGAAGTTTGCTAGTGTAAAGATTTACAGTTTATTACCGCTACAACGATATAATTGATTAACCACCTTATTTAAACTTACCCTTTTCTATGCGTTGTTCCTTCAGGCTTTAGATAAAATCATTGAACGTGATTGCTTTCCCGAGCTGGAAAAGCTGGAGGCACAAAACGCGTATTTGGATGCTATTGCCAACAATGATATTCAAATGATGAGGGAGCTATCGATCAGATATGGAGTGCGTAAAAGGACCCCATCTTTAGTTCAAGGTTTATTAAGCATGTCATTCAATTGTGAACTTAAAGTTTTGTGAAACATGAAAACAATTAAGCCTTTTTCTTATCTGAGTGCAACTAATCATTATCATTCTATTTGGAATTTTTCACGACAGCCCGGCCACCTTCGAAACTCTCTCCAGTATTAGATTGTCGACAGCGTTAACGAGGTCTGTAAGTGTTGAAGGCACACCAATCATTCTCGGGACCTCACATTTCTCTCAATCGGCACCTTCTTCTGTGGATGATAATCAGTCTATTAAATCAATGGCCTCCAGCTCAAAGTCTACTACTTCAACCAAAAAGCCACACGAAATGGGACTCAATGACTTTCTCAAGAGGTACACAAGCGAGGATGACAAGAGTTTCCAGGATTTGATTGATCATTGATGAAGGATTTAAAAAGCATAAGCTTAAGGCATGTCAAATCTTGCTTTTCAATTCAAAGATTTCCTTTCATTAATCATTAATTTATTGACATTTGTTTACTTGAATGTTTGACGGTAATTTTTTGCAGTACTCGTGGCTGTATGATCAAGAACAAGTTCGCAAGGAGAGAATGCAACTCGCAGCAGCCCTTCCTTCGGCGTCGCAGCAACAATCGATTGAAAATCAGAGACCTTCAAAAGTTGGAACGTGGACATATAAAAATAAAAATGCTCTTATGTACATTCCAGATGGTATGATTTTATTAAATCTAAAAATTATTTCGACAGCTATTTAGTTTTACTTTTTAGCAGCAAACAAATGCTGTAATTAAAATACTGTCAATTGTTTTGTTTTTAGGGGTGCCGTTCACGAACGCAGAATTAGCTGATTTGGCACGAAAATCAAGTTGATTTCAAGAATACTCGGTTTGTCCACTCACTTTACAAATCAACTTTTGAGCCATCAGGTGCCACGATGTCTTCAGTGAGTGGCAAGCCCTTAAATCTAATTGAAGAAGTTACTGATTTCAAAGTTGGAATGGATGGAAAGGAAATCAGTAGCGGTATAACTTCAAGTGTAAATGGGTTCAAGTATGTTACAACTCCTTCACCAACACCAGGTGTGTTTTAAAATATATCGGACTTTTTTTGTACTTCCATTTCTCATCTCTTTTGTACAAAAACTGAATAAACGTCTTAATTTTCTAGGAACTGAAGAGACGCCCTTCTAGACATGGGGAGAAATAGAAGGAACTCCATTCAAACTTGATGCAAGTGACAAACCAATTTTGGGAACTGCTTCCACTTCCACTCCGTACCGAATGATGGAAACCTCTTGCAGAGAAAGGTTGGCTTTGGAGCTAGCTGACGAAGTGAGCTCACGTCACAGAGACAAAAAGCGAAAAACTATTGGAGTTGCAAAATTCTACCTTGGAAGGTAAAACACCTTTCCAATATATTTCATAATCTATTCTTTGCTTAGAGAACTTTAATATTTTGAATGATGTTCTTCTCAAGCCCGTCCTCCCATTCTCATACTCGTGCAAAAACATCCATGGAGCGTATATAAAAACAGTATAACATAAAAAACACAATTGACGATACCTATTATTACAAACATTTAAATATCACTTTACAGCCATCATACTGTATATATCAAACATAAAAAAACAGCTATGAATGAGTGCATGATGGGTTTCAAAAATTACTTCGGGTTCTTTTGAAGTGTAATAGTCCCTTGCCTAGTAATGAACCCACTTTTGCAACCCAGGAGGAGAGAAATTTTGAGTTTTGGGACCTTTGAGGTTTTCAATAATTTCCGAGTTAGATAATTTAATACATACTGGTTTTAAATTATTTTCCTGCAAGATAATTAAATTTATATAGGTCTTAAATAATTTCGCTTTTAGATAATTAATTTATACAGGATTTTAATAATTTTCCAGTCAAACAATTTACTTTATTCAGGTTTTATATAATTTTCCAGTTAGATAATTCACCTTACCCAGGTTTTAAATAATTTCCCTGTTGGACAATTTAATTCATACTGGTTTTAAATAATTTCTCTGTTGGATAATTTAATTGCCCAGTGAGTTAAAAGATGCATATGTACATTTTGTATGGGTAACTTAACAACACATGCAAAATGTACATGCATCCTACGAACGTAGGATATGGAAACGCATGCCACCCATGAAGCTTTGGTCAATCATAACTGGTCGAAGACTTCGTCCTACGCAATCGGGTCTTTATAATAATCTGCGACCGGGGTCTCAAGGATCCGGGCTTTAATTTGAAAATCGAAATCGGAGCGCTAATTTCGGTGCTAGAGCCATTTTAGTGTCGGGCATAAGGAATGCATGGGAACTAAACTTATATATATTATATATATAAAATATATATAATTATATATATATCTATATGTAATATAAATACGATAGACTTATATATATATATATCTATATAAATAAAATCCTTAGCGACAAATAATGAATTGGTGTCGGTGGCCCTAATGACTTCGTTGTTTAAGTCGGGTGGTCACATTGGACATCATTCGAATCACAAAGAGTTGGTGCTTCATAATATTTCATTATCTTAATACTAATACGTTTGATGTTAAATACACAGCCGCATGAAAATGGAAATTTTTGTAAAATAGGAACACTCCAATCCAAATAATACTAATGTAACTTTTGAAAGATTAAAATAAGAAACGGAACACGTTCCATAAATGCCCAGTGAGTTAGTGTGGCCTTCAAAGAACTAAATAAAAATATTTGCCCTTTAAAGTTAAAAATAAATAATGTTGATGTGAGTGGTGGCTCCTTCACACTCACTGGGGCGCGCAGTTAATTAGTGTTGCATGAACGTGCTTTAAAGCATCCGTCTTGAGATTTTAAAGATTTAAGATGAAAATTTCATTTGTAATTGTATTTTATGAATAAATATACGCGCCCCCAGTGAGTGTGAAGGAGCCACCACTCACATCAACTTTATTTATTTTTAACTTTAAAGGGCAATTATTTTTATTTAGTTCTTTGAAGGCCACACTAACTCACTGGGCATTTATGGAACGTGTTCCGTTTCTTATTCATACTGGTTTTAAATAATTTCCCTGTTGGATAATTTAATTCATACTGGGTTTAAATAATTTTTCTGTTAGATAATTTACTTTATCCAGGTTTTAAATAATTTCTCTGTTAGATAATTTAATTCATACTGGCTTTAAATAATTTTTCTGTTGGATAATTTAATTCATACTGGATTTAAATAATTTCCCAGTCAGATAATTTAATTCATACTGGCTTTAAATTATTTTCCTGTTAGATAATTTAATTCATACTGGATTTAAATATTATTATTGTTAGATAATTTAATTCATACTTGTTGTGGCAGAAAGTCTGAAGATGTTATTTTATATGTTAAATTAGACCTAAATCCGTATCATGGATAAATTTTTACTGTCAAGGTTTAGAAAATATTTTATTGGCTCATTCGATGTATAATCGTACGTTACAAGTCCTGTAAACTTATCAAAATTTCTAAACAAATCCAACTTGAAGTTCAGCCTTATCAAACTTTGTGCATGGGAGCAACACGTCAAGTGACCCGACAGCCTTACCTATGTATGTAACTTCTTACCGTTGCCGTATCAACAAGTTGTTATGATGATATCTGCGTTTTCTTGATTTCTGCCGCACGCTCGAGGTCATCTACTTGTGGATTTGGCGAGGATTATTATTATTATGGTATTATCGATTATCGTGGGATGGTAGAATTTTGTCTTGTAATCAAATTATGGTAAAAACGCTTTTACTGTGTCTAAATTGTATTTGAATTGTATTAAAGTTATATCAAAATTGTAATAGTAGTCCAGTGGGTATTTCATTGCCTAATATTTATATAAATTACATTGCTAGATTTCTCCAGTCAGGAGCTTGTGAGTTGAACTAGAAAAGTGCTAGGTTCATCCAGATAGGGCTTGCAAGTATAATTAGCATTGTAGATACGTTTTCTTAGAAGGAGTAGTGCATTTAGTTTTTGAGCTATCGTAGGAAGTGCATTGCCCCTTCAAAGTGGTCCTTCGAACAAAACCTGAACAGCAAAATGGAAAATACAGACAATAACCAAACCCCTGGACAAGAAAACATGAATCGGACAAGAGTGTCGAGCCGGGCGACTCATGGAGTTCCTCCGCGACGATTTGGAATGCCGTCACCAATCCCGCATACACGGAATTATGAGGTACCTCCAGCAGAAAATTTGACATTCCTTGGAACAAGACAACCATTTTTTGAGAGAAGGCAGCCGGCTGTACGTCCTGATGGGTCAATAGCATCGGTAGCAGCTTCTAATAGAGCGACAACACCTCCGTTGGAGTTGGAGGAAGGTGAATTTGATGATGTGGTCTCGTTGAGACAAAGTTTTTGGAATGGATCTGCATCCCGAACTGCGCCTTCTGAGAGATCTGTACGTAGTGGGAATAGCAGAGCAAGTACCGCTAGAAGAGCAAGGCGTAGGATTGAAATAGCGGCAGTCGAAGGATTGGCAGCCATTGAGCTTCAGAAGCTGAAGGTGAAAGAAAACCTGCTAAAAAGGACCACGGAGTTGCATTTGGAAGATGTGGATGAAGAATCAGATGACTCGCAACGACTGAGTGAAGACGAAATTGATGGTTTTCCAGTCAACTTGAATCAACAGCAGTCTCATCCGCTTTGGACAATGGATCCAGCAGCTGTAAATGCACCGTGGAACGTAAATGCGCCTCAGCCTGTGAATGCACATTGGAACGTAAATGCGCCTCAGCCTGTGAATGCACATTGGAATGTAAATGCACCTCAGCTCATAAATGCACCTGTTGATGGGATAACACAGCTTGCTGAAGCAATCACTCAAGCTATAAAGAAAACCAGTGCTCCAGTAAAGAATAATGCTGCCATGGCCCGATTGAAGATTGGCAAAGAGAAGATCCCAGCGTTTGATGGAAATCCATTGGAGTGGCCAGCCTTCATTAGCCAATTTACGGAAACCACAGCTGAGTGTGAATATTCTGATGCGGAGAACATTGTACGACTCCGTAACTGCCTCAAAGGTGAAGCTCGGGATTGCGTTCAGGCTCTGCTCGTGTCACCTGGAAATATGAAAACCATCCTGGAAATTCTAAAGATGAATTATGGACGACCACGGATGATTGTGAAGAGCCTCATTGACAAGGCTAAGAAGATTGCTCCTGTGAGTGAAAATAAGTCTGAAGACATTCTGAAGTTTTCAAACATCGTGAGAAATTTGGTGGAGACTGTCAAGACGATGAAGTGTAATCAGCATCTGCAGAATCCACAGCTACTAGATGAGTTAGCTGAGAAGTTGCCATTCATGTTCAAGTTTCAATGGACGGCACAAGTGAAGAATAATGACGACAGCACCTTAGAGGATTTCAGTATCTGGTTATCCAGCGTGGCGGAAACAGCCTCCCTGCTAAAGGACAGGTTACCTGTCTCTGGGGAGAACAAGAAAAAAGATCAATCCTTTGTAATGAAGGATGAAAAAGACTGCTATTGCTGTGGTGAGCCAGGACATTGGATATCAAGATGCACGAAGTTCCTGTCACTGACGGTTGATGAACGTTGGAAAATGGTGACAGAGAAGAAGATATGCTATAGCTGCCTCATTCCTGGACACATGTCTACCCAATGCAGAAAGAAAACGGAATGCGCAGAGAGAGGTTGTAAGCAATTTCACCATAAATTGTTACACAAAAGAGTTCCAGAGAAATATGAAAAGAAAAATGAAAGCAACCATGCGATTGGCAGTGGTCAATGTACGTCTCTACTTCCAATCATCCCAGTCGTTCTGTCAAATGGAAAGAAAGAAGTCAAGGTGTTTGCTTTACTTGATGAAGGCTCAACAGCCACATTGATGGACCAGTCTCTTGTAGAGGAGCTGGAGTTGAAAGGATCCAAAGACCCATTATCGTTGCAGCTAGTGCAAGACTCGAAACGTGAGGACAAGGAATCCGTGAGAGTGAATTTGAATATTCGAGGTGACTACCCAGAAGCGAAGCGGTTCCGGATTTCGGGAGCAAGAAGCGTAAAGAACATTGGCATATCATCCCAGAGTTTGGATTTTAAGAGGCTTTCTGCTGAGTTTAAGTATTTAGAAGATTTGCCAGTGCAGTCATACCACCAAGCAAGACCAAAGCTGATAATTGGACAAGCTGATAAGTTGCTTACTTTGGCTCGTCGATATCAACATGGAAAACGTAACAACCCTGTGGCGTACAAGACTTGGCTAGGATGGGTCATATGTGGAAGATTTCCAAAGGACAATGGTGATAGCGTTTCATCATATGCAATACAGGATGCAGTCGACTCAGACGAATCCTTTTCAACTGAATCGTTTGGAGCAAGTGTCAAAGAAGGAAACACCCGTTCCAGAGACGACCAAAAAGCACTAGTGATTATGGAGAAGACTACGCAGCGTGTTGAAGGTGCGTTTCAAACTGGCCTTCTCTGGAAAGATGACAAAGTTGTACTTCCGGAGAGTTACCAGAACGCCTTCTTCCGTCTGCGATGTCAGGAAAGAAAGATGGATAAATATATTGCTTTTGCTAAGCTGTATGAAGAAAAGATTATGGATTACATTGATAAGGACTACATATGCAAGTTATCTGAAGACGAAATTCGCTTTGGAAGATATTTCATCGCCAACGAGCTCAGAAGAAAATATTGGATCATTGGAGTAGTAGCAGCCGTTAGAAAAGTCATCCTTAGATGTAAGCAATGTACAAGAAGGAATGTGAAACCGGTTTTGCCTGAGATGGAAAATATTCCAGTCTGTAAACTGGCAGTAGGACTACGCCCATTTACCTTTACTGGAGTCGACTGCTGGGGACCTATGGAAGTTACTATTGGAAGATCAAGACGGAGTATGATTTTTACGATTCTGAGGATGAAAGCAAGACGAGGCTGTCCAAAGGAAATTCATTCGGGTAACGGAACGAATCTCGTTGGTGCTAATCACGAAATAGCTACAGCTGTGGAAATTTGGAAAAAAGAGGACTTGAACGCGAAGCTTTCGAAGCAAGGGATTGTGTGGAAGTTTATTCCACCTGGTGCACCTCATATGGGAGGAAGCTGGGAACGACTTGTACGTTCTATGAAAACAACTATGAAGATTATCTTGAAGGAACAAGCACCAAAGGAGGAAGTGCCACTAACTGTGATGATTGAAGCAGAAGGAATTGTCAATAGCCAACCGTTGACTCAAGTACCCGTGGACCCTGGAGCTCCGTCTGCGCTAACGCCAAATCATTTTTTGATTGGACCAGATAATGTTTTGGATTTGGATTATACACCAGATGACTCGTTACAACTACCAGTACACGATGGGAAATACCTGCGGAAACAATCTCTCACTTCTCAGTTCATAGTGCAGCAGTTTTGGAAACGTTGGAGAACTGAGTACCTACCCACGTTGGCAAGAAGATCAAAGTGGAATGAGACTAGACGACCTATTGTGATTGGAGATCTGGTGATCATTGTGGAACCAATTGCGGACAGGAATCAATGGCCATTAGGACTGATTGTCGGAACTGTACCTGGAAAAGATGGAGTCGTTCGGATTGTGGATGTCAAGATTGTGAAGAACGGTGAAAAGCAAAATTGTTCGTCGACCGGCATCCAGAATATGCTTGTTGGACAAAGCTGAGGATGTAGTACCTACATCGGGAGGAAGAATGTTGTGGCAGAAAGTCTGAAGATGTTATTTTATATGTTAAATTAGACCTAAATCCGTATCATGGATAAATTTTTACTGTCAAGGTTTAGAAAATATTTTATTGGCTCATTCGATGTATAATCGTACGTTACAAGTCCTGTAAACTTATCAAAATTTCTAAACAAATCCAACTTGAAGTTCAGCCTTATCAAACTTTGTGCATGGGAGCAACACGTCAAGTGACCCGACAGCCTTACCTATGTATGTAACTTCTTACCGTTGCCGTATCAACAAGTTGTTATGATGATATCTGCGTTTTCTTGATTTCTGCCGCACGCTCGAGGTCATCTACTTGTGGATTTGGCGAGGATTATTATTATTATGGTATTATCGATTATCGTGGGATGGTAGAATTTTGTCTTGTAATCAAATTATGGTAAAAACGCTTTTACTGTGTCTAAATTGTATTTGAATTGTATTAAAGTTATATCAAAATTGTAATAGTAGTCCAGTGGGTATTTCATTGCCTAATATTTATATAAATTACATTGCTAGATTTCTCCAGTCAGGAGCTTGTGAGTTGAACTAGAAAAGTGCTAGGTTCATCCAGATAGGGCTTGCAAGTATAATTAGCATTGTAGATACGTTTTCTTAGAAGGAGTAGTGCATTTAGTTTTTGAGCTATCGTAGGAAGTGCATTGCCCCTTCAATACTGGATTTTAATAATTACCCAGTCAGACAATTTTGTTTATAAAGGTTTTAAAGAATTTGCAGCTAGATAATTCAATTTATCCAGCTTTTAAACAATTTTCCTGTTGGATAGTTTAATTCGTGCTGGTTTTAAATTATTTTCCTGTTAGATAATTTAATTCATACTGGTTTTAAATTATTTTCCTGTTAGATAATTAAATTTAAATAGTTTTCAAATAATTCTTCCAGTCAGATTATTTACTTTAGTCAGGTTTTAAATAATTTCCCTGCTGGATAATTTAACTCGTACTGGTTTTACATTATTTTCCTGTTAGGTAATTTATTTTATCCTGGTTATGAACAATTTCCCGGTCAGGTAATTCACTTTATCCAGGTTTTAAATGATTTCCCTGTTGGATAATTTAATTCATACTGGTTTTAAATAATTTTTCTGTTGGATAATTTAACTCATACTGGATTTAAATATTATTCCTGTTAGATAATTTACTATATTCAGGTTTTAAATAATTTCCCAGTCACGAAATTCACTTTATCCCGGTTTAAATTAGTTTCCCTGGTGGATAATTTAATTCATACTGGTTTTAAAAAAAATTTCTGTTGGATAATTTACTTTATTCAGGTTTTAAATAATTTCCGGGTAAGTAATTTACTTTATCCAGGTTTTAAATAATTTCCCACTTAGATAATCTCCCCGTTAGATAGTGTAATTTGTCCAGGTTTTAAATAATTTCCCAGCCAGATAATTTAATTCATTCTGGATTTAAATAATTTCCCAGTCAGGTAATTTACTATATTCAGGTTTTAAATAATTTCCCAGTCAGGTAATTCACTTTATGCCGGTTTTAATTAATTTCTCTGGTGGATAATTTAATTCGTACTGGTTTTAAATAATTTCCCCGTTCGACAATTTAATTCATACTGCTTTTAAATAATTTTTCTGTTGGATAGTTTAATTCATACTGGTTTTAAATAATTTCCCCGTTCGACAATTAAATTCATACTTTTTTTAAATAATTTCCCAGTCAGGTAATTCACTTTATGCCGGTTTTAATTAATTTCTCTGGCGGATAATTTAATTCATACTGGTTTTAAATAATTTTTCTTTTGGATAATTTAATTCATACTGGATTTTAATAATTACCCAGTCAGACAATTTTGTTTATAAAGGTTTTAAAGAATTTGCAGCTAAATAATTCAATTTATCCAGCTTTTAAACAATTTTCCTGTTGGATAGTTTAATTCGTGCTGGTTTTAAATTATTTTCCTGTTAGATAATTTAATTCATACTGGTTTTAAATTATTTTCCTGTTAGATAATTTACTATATTCAGGTTTTAAATAATTTCCCAGTCACGAAATTCACTTTATCCCGGTTTAAATTAGTTTCCCTGGTGGATAATTTAATTCATACTGGTTTTAAAAAAAATTTCTGTTGGATAATTTACTTTATTCAGGTTTTAAATAATTTCCGGGTAGGTAATTTACTTTATCCAGGTTTTAAATAATTTCCCACTTAGATAATCTCCCCGTTAGATAGTGTAATTTGTCCAGGTTTTAAATAATTTCCCAGCCAGATAATTTAATTCATTCTGGATTTAAATAATTTCCCAGTCAGGTAATTTACTATATTCAGGTTTTAAATAATTTCCCAGTCAGGTAATTCACTTTATGCCGGTTTTAATTAATTTCTCTGGCGGATAATTTAATTCATACTGGTTTTAAATAATTTTTCTTTTGGATAATTTAATTCATACTGGATTTTAATAATTACCCAGTCAGACAATTTTGTTTATAAAGGTTTTAAAGAATTTGCAGCTAAATAATTCAATTTATCCAGCTTTTAAACAATTTTCCTGTTGGATAGTTTAATTCGTGCTGGTTTTAAATTATTTTCCTGTTAGATAATTTAATTCATACTGGTTTTAAATTATTTTCCTGTTAGATAATTTAATTCATACTGGTTTTAAATTATTTTCCTGTTAGATAATTAAATTTAAATAGTTTTTAAATAATTCTTCCAGTCAGATTATTTACTTTAGTCAGGTTTTAAATAATTTCCCTGCTGGATAATTTAATTCGTACTGGTTTTACATTATTTTCCTGTTAGGTAATTTATTTTATCCTGGTTTTGAACAATTTCCCGGTCAGGTAATTCACTTTATCCAGGTTTTAAATGATTTCCCTGTTGGATAATTTAATTCATACTGGTTTTAAATAATTTTTCTGTTGGATAATTTAACTCATACTGGATTTAAATATTATTCCTGTTAGATAATTTACTATATTCAGGTTTTAAATAATTTCCCAGTCAGGAAATTCACTTTATCCCGGTTTAAATTAGTTTCCCTGGTGGATAATTTAATTCATACTGGTTTTAAAAAAAAATTCTTTTGGATAATTTAATTCATACTGGTTTTAAAAAAAATTTCTTTTGGATAATTTAATTCATACTGGATTTTAATAATTACCCAGTCAGACAATTTTGTTTATAAAGGTTTTAAAGAATTTGCAGCTAGATAATTCAATTTATCCAGCTTTTAAACAATTTTCCTGTTGGATAGTTTAATTCGTGCTGGTTTTAAATTATTTTCCTGTTAGATAATTTAATTCATACTGGTTTTAAATTATTTTCCTGTTAGATAATTTAATTCATACTGGTTTTAAATTATTTTCCTGTTAGATAATTAAATTTAAATAGTTTTTAAATAATTCTTCCAGTCAGATTATTTACTTTAGTCAGGTTTTAAATAATTTCCCTGCTGGATAATTTAATTCGTACTGGTTTTACATTATTTTCCTGTTAGGTAATTTATTTTATCCTGGTTTTGAACAATTTCCCGGTCAGGTAATTCACTTTATCCAGGTTTTAAATGATTTCCCTGTTGGATAATTTAATTCATACTGGTTTTAAATAATTTTTCTGTTGGATAATTTAACTCATACTGGATTTAAATATTATTCCTGTTAGATAATTTACTATATTCAGGTTTTAAATAATTTCCCAGTCAGGAAATTCACTTTATCCCGGTTTAAATTAGTTTCCCTGGTGGATAATTTAATTCATACTGGTTTTAAAAAAAAATTCTTTTGGATAATTTAATTCATACTGGTTTTAAAAAAAATTTCTTTTGGATAATTTAATTCATACTGGATTTTAATAATTACCCAGTCAGACAATTTTGTTTATAAAGGTTTTAAAGAATTTGCAGCTAGATAATTCAATTTATCCAGCTTTTAAACAATTTTCCTGTTGGATAGTTTAATTCGTGCTGGTTTTAAATTATTTTCCTGTTAGATAATTTAATTCATACTGGTTTTAAATTATTTTCCTGTTAGACAATTTAATTCATACTGGTTTTAAATTATTTTCCTGTTAGATAATTAAATTTAAATAGTTTTTAAATAATTCTTCCAGTCAGATTATTTACTTTAGTCAGGTTTTAAATAATTTCCCTGCTGGATAATTTAATTCGTACTGGTTTTACATTATTTTCCTGTTAGGTAATTTATTTTATCCTGGTTTTGAACAATTTCCCGGTCAGGTAATTCACTTTATCCAGGTTTTAAATGATTTCCCTGTTGGATAATTTAATTCATACTGGTTTTAAATAATTTTTCTGTTGGATAATTTAACTCATACTGGATTTAAATATTATTCCTGTTAGATAATTTACTATATTCAGGTTTTAAATAATTTCCCAGTCAGGAAATTCACTTTATCCCGGTTTAAATTAGTTTCCCTGGTGGATAATTTAATTCATACTGGTTTTAAAAAAAAATTCTTTTGGATAATTTAATTCATACTGGTTTTAAAAAAAATTTCTTTTGGATAATTTAATTCATACTGGATTTTAATAATTACCCAGTCAGACAATTTTGTTTATAAAGGTTTTAAAGAATTTGCAGCTAGATAATTCAATTTATCCAGCTTTTAAACAATTTTCCTGTTGGATAGTTTAATTCGTGCTGGTTTTAAATTATTTTCCTGTTAGATAATTAAATTTAAATAGTTTTTAAATAATTCTTCCAGTCAGATTATTTACTTTAGTCAGGTTTCAAATAATTTCCCTGTTGGATAATTTAATTCGTACTGGTTTTACATTATTTTCCTGTTAGGTAATTTATTTTATCCTGGTTTTGAACAATTTCCCGGTCAGGTAATTCACTTTATCCAGGTTTTTAATGATTTCCCTGTTGGATAATTTAATTCATACTGGTTTTAAATAATTTTTCTGTTGGATAATTTAACTCATACTGGATTTAAATATTATTCCTGTTAGATAATTTACTATATTCAGGTTTTAAATAATTTCCCAGTCAGGAAATTCCCTTTATCCCGGTTTAAATTAGTTTCCCTGGTGGGTAATTTAATTCGTACTGGTTTTAAATAATTTCCCCGTTCGACAATTTAATTCATACTGGTTTTAAATAATTTTTCTGTTGGATAGTTTAATTCATACTGGATTTAAATAATTTCCCCGTTCGACAATTTAATTCATACTGGTTTTAAATAATTTTTCTGTTGGATAGTTTAATTCATACTGGTTTTAAATAATTTCCCTGATGGATAATTTAATACGTATTGGTTTTAAATTACTTTCCTGTTAGATAATTTAATTCATACTGGATTTAAATATTATTCCTGTTAGATAATTTACTTTATTCAGGTTTTAAATAATTTCCCAGTCGGTATAATTTCCCTGGTGGAGAATTTAATTCATACTGGATTTAAATAATTTCCCAGTCAGATAATTTACTTTATTCAGGTTTTAAATAATTTTTCAGTCAGGTAATTTACTTTATCCAGTTTTAAATAATTTATGAGTTTGATAATTTAATTCATCCAGCCTTTGTATAATTTACCAAATAGATGATTTGATTTATACAGGTTTTAAATAATTACCCAGTCAGACAATTTTGTATATAAAGGTTTTAAAGAATTTCGCAGCTAGATAATTTAATTTATCCAGCTTTTAAACAATTTTCCTGTTGGATAGTTTAATTCGTGCTGGTTTTAAATAATTTCCCTGTTAGGTAATTTATCCAGGCGTGAAATAATTTCCCCGTTAGATAGTTTAATTTATCCAGGTTTTAAATATTTTCTCTGTTGGATAATTTAATTCATACTGGATTTAAATAATTTCCCAGTCAGATAATTTAATTCATACTGGATTTAAATTATTTTTCTGGTAGATAATTTAATTCATACTGGATTTAAATAATATTCCTGTTAGATAATTTACTTTATTCAATTTTTAAATATTTTTCCGGTCAGGTAATTTACTTTATCCAGGTTTTAAATAATTTCCCAGTTAGATAATTTAATTCCTGCTGGTTGTATATAATTTCCCTAATTTAACAAGCGCTCATAATCCGATTAATTTTGACAAACATGTCGAGATAAAAAATTTTTATTAAATCGACTTCCCGAGATGAGTCACAGGATTACAACCTTAACTAACTAACCCTTAGCAAAACTACCAAATACAAATTTACATTCATTAAACAGTAGGATAAATGTAAGTATTTTTGTCAAGCCAATGCATGAAACTCTTAGTGTCTGAAGTTTTTTCTTTGTAGCGCATACATAATATCAATGCTTTTCAGGCAACTTTCCTGTATTGTTTCCTTTTGCAAGGGCAGACTATGTTACTCCCAATGTGTTCTAAATTCCACTTCCTTTCTAATAGCAGATTAAAACTTCCACAAATGTGGACAGAATGTTTTCAGAATGCACAAATTTTAAATATTCTCTATGACTCCAGAATAACAAGGGAGAGTTGCCAAATTGCATTGTCTTCTTTCGAGACGGAGGAAACAAAGGGACATTTGATACACTGAAAAAGTATGAAGTTGACGTATGTGTAGAGGTATTCACAGAGGAATGCGTGAAGCAAAGGGAACGCAGTATGCCAGCATTTTCATATATCTGCGTGGCGAAGCACATTCTGGAATGAGTTTTTCTTGTTACTGAGGTAAAAATCATCAATTATTGAATCCACATTCTTATAAAATGCTGCTATCGTCTAATAAAAATCAAGCATTCAAGTCTAGTTAAAGTGTTAGTTTTAATAACTCAATTTTTTTATTTGATAGGGCACTTTGAATCCAACGCATTTTTCTGTTTTATATGAAACAATTCTACCAAAACCAGAGCAAATTGCATATAACAGCACCTTAGTATACTACAATTGGCGAGGGCATGCTGCAATTAAGGTATAAATACATTGATTGATTTCATTCAGATGAATGAAAAGCTATGTTTCTTGGCGTAAAATCATCCCATCGCTGTTATATCATGCAAATGTTATTGCAGATTACTTCAAGGCAGAGGTACTACCTTGCCCACTGCCTTCAATTGGGTTACTTCTTAGTTCTAATGAAGCAAATCATAAAACTACGGCCCTGATAATTTTACATCGGCTTTAAATAGAGCATATCAATGTAAATGCGTTGCATTGTCAAATAATTTCAATATTTAGTGGGTTTTCTAACGGGCATCTGCGAAAATTGATTACACATTCTAATTAAAACGCTAAAGGTTGATTTTATTCTAATCAAAATCTAGATTAATGAAAAACTTTACCAACATCAGTGAATACCTCAATGGATTTGCGGACGAAAGCGTAGGCGTCAAATTGACAATACGGATGAATGCAACATACACGACAATGAAGGTTTTTCCAAATCGGGTTCGGGCCAGGTAAAGTTTAAGCAATGAGTAAAATTTTGATTAGCTTTGAATTTTTTGTTCGTTAAAATTGTTTAACAACTTATTGTAAGGAAACTCAATTGAACATCATACCATCACTGTTTATATCCTATTTATTTTAGTGCAGATTACGTCGAAGCAAAGGCCCTACCTTGTCCACTGCTTTCATTTTTGGTGCCATTTACTTACGAGCAACTGATAACCCTAAATGTGATTATATAGCTCAGAATAATAAATCTCGTTACAAGAGGAGCTTCCTTTCTAGTCACTCATACGAATGTGTAATGGGTTTATCAATGTTTAAATGATTAGGCTACGTAATATTACATAACTAAGAATGTATTTATCTGAATCTAGATACGGTGCATTTGGCTATTCCTAACCCCTTAATATCATGTGATTATCACTACACGGATTTCCTCTCAAGTTTGTTTTTGCAGGCTGGGGAACTTAAATTTTTACAATGTATGAAATTCGATTCGTAAACGAAGCACGAGTTTTACATTTTTCGTGTCCCTCGAACAAAATTTACAATAGAAATCGGTCACTAACAGGAAAAAATACCTGTAATGAACATGTACATTTTGCAGCCAAAATTGTCGGTTGCTTGAATAAAAAATTAACTCTAATGTTAATCTACAAGTACTGATGAATTTTTTTGTTACTTTGAAGACCCGGTGTAGGAAATGAATTATAAAATCACAAACATACTGTTAACTACCTTGTTATGACACTGAAGTTTGTAATACTTAACGTTTTAGCAAAGGTGCTTCCTTGACCAACGCTAATAAATTTAGACTTTCCTCTGATGGCTTAACCTATTAAGGAATAACTATGAATATATTTATCTAAATCCAGGTACAGGGCAAGCTTATATTCTCTAATACATAAAATCATACGACCAATTATATTTTGCTTTATTAGTTTCTTTCCAAGCTTGTTTTTGTGAGTTTTGGAGCTAAAGTGTTTTGCTTTAAATTCGATTCGCAAATGAGTCACCACGAGTACATTTTGCGTATCATTGGAACGGAATTTACTTTTTAAAAAACCGCAAACAGGAACAAATACCCGTTTTGA
The DNA here is from genome assembly GCA_964034955.1 of Orchesella flavescens. Lineage (NCBI taxonomy): Eukaryota > Metazoa > Arthropoda > Collembola > Entomobryomorpha > Orchesellidae > Orchesella > Orchesella flavescens. The sequence continues at coordinate 11,910,474 of OZ035953.1, read as the reverse complement.
CTATTTACGTTTAACAACCGAAATCTTCTGTATCTTACGGTAAAAACAAACTCTGATGTAAAAGCGTGAGAACGGAGGGACTTATTTTAAAACCCTAAGCTAAAATTAAAAAAACTACTACCCTAATAGTTCGGTGAAAGTTATGACATGTTAATCATGATATTCAGGTTTCAATATTTTTAGTAGAAGATTACATCGTCGATTCGTCGTCGAATACCTAAACCTGAATAAAAAATGACTATTTTTCCTAGCGTTTTAAAGTCATACAATAATTATTGCACTGATTTATGAGGTGCCCTTGAACTGAAGTTTTAAATAAATGTGAAATTTCATACGCAAGTGAGCAAGCGATATCTTGTGCATTTGAGTTTTAATCCGAAACCGTGATGTAACATTCTCTTTAAGAGATTTATAAAATCATAAAACTACTACCCTAATAGTTCGGTGAAAGGTATGACAAATGCAAAATCGTTTAAAAGTTTTTGTTGAAGATTACGTCGAAGCACTAGCACTACCTTGACCAATGCTTTTGAGAAAATGGTGTCTATCTAAACCTGAATACAAAATAACTATATTTTCCTAGCGTGTTAAAATCACACAATAATTATTGCTTTGATTTATGAGGTGCCCTATAAGTTGGACTTCGCAAGCACCAGAATTAAAGTTTTAATTACATGTGAAATTTCATACGCAAGTATACCACGTGCAAAACATGTCCCGCGTCATTCGAACCGAGTTTACCTAAGAAAATTCACAAACAGGATAAACACCCCGTTATGAAAATGTACATTTCCTAACTTTCACCTTCTATTGTCATGATACAAACCAATTATAATCTGAAACCATGAGGTCTGGTCGAGAAAATTGTGTCCTTATATCAAGGTATTGAAGAGAAGTATACCTACAGTCATAAAGCTACGGCACCAATAATTTTGTAGGGATTAAAAGCCGGCGTCGTATATTACAATTGCTAATTATGAAGCTTGAGTTTTGAAATTTATTTTTTTAAGAAGCAAAAGTACTACCTGGACCAGTGCTCTTTAATGGATATTCTAATACATTGGCTTAACCTAATTAGCAAGTTCAATCTCTAGGAAATAAGGAATAACGAGGAATATATTTAAATAAATCCTGATACAGGGCAAGCAAACACATCGGTAACTTAGCTGTAAAACCCCTTTACTTCTTTTGTTGACGAATTGCAATACCCCTTTACTTCTTTCGTTGATGAATTGCAATAACCCTTTACTTCGTTTTTACTGATTTTTAAGGATAAGCCAAAAATGAATGGCAAGTCAATTTTCGTTGTCAGTATTTTTTTATAATTACAGCTAACCACAAACGACTATATAATTTTGATTGGTGTTTTATAAGACTTGTGATACTACGCATGAATTACATGCAAAAAATCTTTAAAATGCTTGCATATCTTCATATTTCTTGGCTATCTGCGGTAGTCGTTCCAAACTTGGCCAACGTTTTGTCAAAAAAAAATAAACCACCACACCAAAGGACAATGGGCATAAATGGGATATCAAAATGCGCCGAATTTTATGGAAAATTTTATGGTAATGGATTCTCAAATTCCCGAAAAAACGAAGTAAGGGGGTATTGCTATTTATCACTAAAAGAAGTAAAGGGTTATTGCAATTCATCAACAAAAGAGGTAAAGGGGTTTTACAGTTAAGTTACCGATACACAACATTGAATTTTTTTTTTAATTTTACAGCCTGATGAAGGAAAAAGAATTTTCCGAAAGCTTGCCTTCCTAATAAAGTATATTGTTTTACTGCCACTGTAATTCCCAATTAACTCACTCTATCATAATGAAAAATGGTTGGAAAGAGATTAAAAAAGCTGGTTGAAAAAATTAAGTCGCAATGCAAATGGACAGAGACTGAAAATCATAAAGCTTCTTCATTAATAATTCTGTAACAGATTTAATCGTCATCGTATATTACACTTGCTAATCATGAAGCTAAAGTTTTGAAATTTATTTTTTTAAGAAGCAAAAGTACTACCTGGACCAGTGCTCTTTAATGGATATTCTAATACATTGGCTTAACCTAATTAGCAAGTTAAATCTCTAGGAAATAAGGAATAACTAGGAATAAATTTATCTAAATCCTGATACACGGCAAGCTTATATTCCCTACTACTTAAAATCATACGACCAGTACTATTTGTGTTTACTAGTTTTTTCCAAGCTAGTTTTTGAAGATTCTGGAACTTAAGTGTTTTTCCTTCAGTTCGATTCGCAAATGAGACACCACAAGTACATTTTGCGTGTCACTCGAATAAAAAGCCCATCGAAATGTATTTCACAGAAAACAAAATACCCGTCATGAACATTTGTGTTTCAAAACTAAACTAGTCTATTTCTCACGATAGCAACAAACCTTTATGTGAAACCTTCAGCTCTGCTAATAATATTTTTAAGTTGTAGATTATGTCTAAGCAAAGTTTTCACCTGGTTTGCTTTCCGGAAGCTACATTTACCACGTGAAGAATGAAATTATTTAATCTAGCAAGTCGAGAACGTTTCTGCGTTTTATATTGCTGGTTGCTATTGGGCTTTATGTATTTTTTTCCTTGCAACCCGAAGAAATAACTTGCAAGTATCATTCATGGCACTTTAAAGCAGCATCCCAACACTCCATGCATTAAAATTTATTTGACTGGGTAACAAAAACTAAACAAGAAGGTTTATGACACTTTTCCGGTATAAAAATCTCATTGGGATTTGATTTTGGGGTTCAAATTCAAATTGGAATATGAGAAATTACTACACATGAGTCTTTCAACAACAGCAGAATTGTGAGAGTAAAATTTTTGCTTTGTAATTGTTTGTTGGTGTTGCATTTTACCCCGCAAATATGAAACACTCTACATTTACTGTAAAGACAAAGCTATGATTGGTTTAAATGGGCAAATCAATCAAATTTCGAAGACGTAGCTTGTAACAATTTAGGTTATCGCAATGCATTGCAACATAAATATCAATTGTTAAAAGGCGTCTATTTCTCTACATGTTAGCTTTATCTCTTGGAATTTCATCGCAGATGCTTCAAGAGATCCAAAATTATAAGGAAATGATATAAAATTAGATTTGCAGTATAGACTTTGCGACGCCGACGCATATTACTAATAATTTATTAGATAACACCAAGTGAGATATTTAGCCAAGGCTACGTTTCACTCCCTCAACTGAACTAAGGAATGGTCTATAGTAAATATATATTTTCTATTTGCTTTACTCACAAATTTAGAGTCGAAACATTTGCTACGCAGGTGTTAAACTAGGAATCATGTTCCATTATGAGTGACCCTTTTCATTTTTTCACACGCAAGGCATGCCGTGTAGCATATCATTCGACAGCAAATTGATATGGGCACTTATCTCCGGTGTGATTTTGTAGGTCATAGGTCGGTCTTAAGGTTTTTCAGGTGTAATGAAACTCAAATAACCTGAACAAAACGTCCACATCTGAAAAGTCTGTTTTCATTGAAAGTACATGCATGTAAATCCTTTTATTTGTAAGTTTTCTGTAATAATATGTTGGATGTAAATTTCATTCAATTTGTGCAATGGAAAAAATGATATGAATAATAAAAATGAACCGAACATAGTAATATCTGCTTCAAAAACATTTATTGAAACTTTTGGATTCCAAAGATGTGTACTCAGCATTTTTATTCACAAAAATTTAATTTTTTAATTTAATTTAATTTTTTCGGGTTTACATGACGTCAAAGGGAGAAGTTTTCTCCACTCATCATGTTTTGTCAGCAGTCGCTAACACATGTTGAGCAGTCGTGATCATTTTCAATAGTGCTAATAACAACAGTATCTTCATAATTGAGTAAAGATTGGATTGTGCTGATGAGTCCCAATAGGACGAAACAGTACTGTCCACAATTAGATCTGAACTCAATTAAACACGGTGTTAGCCCAAAATTCATCTTTTTCTAAACTTTACCGTGTTCCGACTTTCAATTTTTAAAAATTTAATAGTTACAAATCTTTTAAAGTATATAATGTTAAAATGATTTATTGTGCAACTTTTGTTGTTCTTGACGTAACAACTCAACGAAAACTCATGTTCTTTACAAATTTTATTTGAAAAATAATTATTGTCACTGATGAAATCTCATGTTCAAGGATAGTTGATATGATTTGTTAATCTTAACATTTACGGTGAATGAATCACTACTATAACATTTGGATTTTTCTGTCTGCTTGATACCATATACCAAAAATTTAAGACAGTGAAACATTGACAATGTAAAGCTGGCGATATCAATACGCACAAACGCCACAATTTTGAATCACTATTAACTATGTTTTGCCGAGCCCCTTTGTTTGATATTAGCATGCTTTGTTATCAAGTAGTGACTGGCAGATTATATTCACAAATATCATATAATTTTTATAGCACTACTAATAGCCCCAATTCTGTTTGTCCTCATTGTACCTACGCTGTTTGTACACATTTAAGTTTATTTGAATTTATTATATACGAATTAAATTAGCGTCGGTGATTATGGGTACTGACATTGCACTGACACGCACGTAACCTATCTACTGTAAAACGCACTTAAATTTGCTCGAATTACTTATAAATTATTTGGTCTTAATGCAAGTTACCACACTGTCATAAATGACACAATATGAATTGGGTTAGGCACGCGTATGCAAACATTCACAATAACAGTCGCATTGGCATTATGGGAATCGTAATGAAATTTAATGACGCAGCCAGTATCATGTTTCTACTGGTAATTTTTTAAACCGGGCATCAGTACGGTACTCATGACTGGAGCAAGGACAAGACTTTAACACAGGAGCACAAACTACAAGCACCTGAAAAGGATGATGAAAATGAGAATGAGCATGTTACATATTTGCTAATCAGAACTTGTTTAAAAATTTAGGAATTATGTAGTTTAAATCCTATAAAAAAGGATTCCATTAAATTTAATGTGGTATGATAAATACAGCTAAAAAAGGATCAAAAATGAGCATTTTATTATGCATGAGCCTAGTGCTATACTACTACGTTCAAGCTCAGACTTTGATGAACAGTTTTCTGCTCATTAAATTTTCGAATATGGTTCATGGTGGAGTCAATAGTTATTACTAATTTAAACTGGTTACTGGCTTTGTGAATAACATTGGATTATTGCCAAGTCCCGAAGAACTACTGCTAAGGAAAATACACTTTGTTTGGGACTTTCAGTCATCTGTTGAAGCTGTTGACTGACATTATTTTTTTGTTGTATCTTTTTATGCTTATAAATAGTACAAAGTTTTTATCTTTATAAAATAACAATAAGTTTACCAGGTAAGATGAGTTAACTGAATTATTATTAAGATCTCATTTGTAATAAAATGTTAATTGATGGGGTTTTTTGGCATTGGTAACAGGATGATGATGATGATGTCATTTTATCCTAACATTTTGCTGGATATCATTCACCTGGCCGCAATATCAATGTCATACGACGACAATTAGTGACTACCTTGTTCATGCGCATGTGGATATCCAAGCAGATCTCTGGAATAAAACGGCTTCTTTTAGTTACTGCTCACCCTGATGATGAATGCATGTTCTTTGGTCCGATATGACTGAAAATGAAACTTTGCAGTGATTTTTCTTTGCTCGAAATTATGTTTCAATTAAGTAGTTATATAATAATATATAACTATTGAATATTTGAAACTGCTGCAGAAGAAAATATTAGAATACTGCTTTAAATTCCACTTTTGAACAGGCTATTTAAACAAAGGCTTCTCGCATGGGAAAATGGTTAGAGGTTAGACTATTTATTTAAAGTTGTTACAACATGGAATAAAATACTTTTTAAACGACTGATATATTAAGATTTGAGCTTGGAATGTGGTTTAGTTTGAGTAGCAACGGGCTATCATATCATGCATTTCACACGATGTGTTCCTTATGATGTATAATCATTTTAAGAATCTTCATAGAATGATTTCATAAAAATGGAATGCGACTATTATGGGGGTTTGGTGACGTTAACATACAAGCTAAAATTGCTTGCATTTTTATGAATGGTATTACAGGATTATTGCAAGGCTCATGCAATTCAGAACATTGCATAAATATGAAAATACATCGTGTTAAGTTAATACCTCGTACGCTCTCATTTCGATAAAACGTACTTCTTACAAAAATGTATAGTAAATATGTTAAATTTTTTTCCCCAAATCAATGTCTAATCCATCTACTAAAATGTCTATTTGCCTATCAGTCATTAATTGCGCATATCCTTTCTCTCATTTCATCACTAAACTAAATGCGTCAGAGATATTGCTCACTGCTTCCATTTGAACCATGTACATAGGATGCTGGATGGCAAAGCAAATATATATTAACATCCAGCATCCTATGAACATCCTACCCATCAAAAGCAAGAATGCCGTTGTGTGTTTGCCGTTCAGGGCTGACAGACTTCATCGCATGAACTTGCAAATAGTTCAATGCCATCTAATTGTAAGACGGTTTGCTGAAGCGATGATTGAACTCCACATGAATATAAATAGATTTAAAGGCACCCAAAAAGCTATCCTTTAAGTATTACTCTTCTCCAGAACCAGTAGCTCATGTGTGTGGTGATGATGATAAACGATGGTCAGAAACTGGTTAAGATCAACCATTTTGAAAGTGACAATGTAAAGATGCAACATTCATAAGTCAGTTGGTAATTGCGTAAGTTTTAAGGTATAATGATGCATGAATATTTTTATTAAAACTTAATCCAAACAAATATTAGTATTTAAAATAAATAAATTTAGCCATTTTTATTTTGCAAGGAATTATAATATTACAAACATTTTTAAATAAAAAAAGATTTAAGCTATCAATTTAGTCATTAACTTTTAACTCAACTGCCCCAACATTCCTCCCCTAACTGCCGGTTTTTTGTCTGCATGAACATCAATTAACTCCAGTTTATTTATCCTTGCAAAATATGCCTTTGACATAATGACAACAAATGGACTTTGAAAAAAATCCTCTTCATTTTTACGCATCCTCGCACTTTTCAAAATTTCGAAATTGATTTCCTTCACCAAAACCCAGCTTTCAATTATTAACTTGCGGAGCCACCTCTCACAAATGTGTTTCTGTTCGTACATTTCCAACTCTATCGTCAACTTTTGACGACGCGAAAAAACCACATTTTTTTCCTTATCACCAGACTACTTCAATGTACACCGGAGGTTGAGCTCTTAACACCACCACCCATATCAAAGAAATTACCACCCATATCAAAGAAACACGAGAGGCTTTTACTTAAAAAAATCAAAATTGCATGAATGCAATCATAAGTATTAATGCAACAAAGACGAAGGTTTATTGAGTAGAGAGGTATTGAAAATCTGGTCAACTTGCGACCTTTCTCGTGACCCAGGAACATAGCGGGAGCAACACATAAATTTAAAGCATACCATGTAATGTACATAAAGTTGAATGTACATTGTGCATCTCACATCTGCTTCCGTTCCTTCTTGTTTCTTGTTATTGTTGGGAGGTGTGCCTATGCTTTGAGAGCTAAACAAAACTATTCAATACTAAAATCGAAGTGTGTCATTTCTCAATTTTGAAATGAATTAATTGCCAGTGGGTCCCTTGTTCTTGTTTTCTTAAACGCCTTATTACTATTGTCAAAGTTGTAAGTGGCATTAAAATATTATTGTGTCAACAGGTGAGGTAAGGAAGAAACAGAGATTCTCTTTTATTGCTTAAGGTTAAAAATAAAAAAGTTTGAGATAAAAATGTAACAAACAGTATTAAAAATTGAAACGTACTATTGACTATAGACAATCATTTAAATGATTGTGAAAGTAATGCTGAAATAATGATAAAGGAAATACTTGAATCTAAATGATATTCGTTTTCAATTTTCAGCACAAAATGTCAAAAAGGACAAAGAGTGTAGTAGCTGTAAATGAGGGTGGATCAGTCTCAACCCCACCAACTGGTTGGGGTGACCTCCCTCTTGAGGTAGGTTCCTCAATTAAAATGTTGTCGTAAAGCGTAACATATTATTTTTCCGTTTGGGTCGTCCGCTAAACGCCGGGGTTCATGAGGTCGGATTCAAAGTATAAAAACGTCGGATCATCCACATTTTAATTTTTACGTGAATTTATAAGCGTCATAATTTCCATTTTCCATACTTAAATTTTGGTTCGCAGGACCACAAGAATAGATTTTGAAATTCAAAGCGTTTACAGAATTTATGTTGCGCATTTACATAGGAACATAGCAATTACAGAAATTTGGAATACGAGTAGGTAAAAAAACTACAGTTTCAAGAACTGAAAGTGACTATGATGACGATAAATAAAAATCACTTTAGTGTTAGTAAGATTAAGTATTAGATAACCTGAAAAAAATACTTTATATTTGTATTAAATTTACATAACAAAAAAACATAACCGATGCTAGTGTTGCATGTAATGTATATTTTTATTGTAGATGAAACGTATAAAATGATAAGATGATGAGAAAAGTATGATGTTTACTAACTTTGTTGTAGAAATATGCATAAAAAGTTGCTAGAAAAACTCGTCGTTTGTGCATTTTTTATAAATTATAACAAACAAAAAATTCCGACCTTTTGTACATTTTATGTTTTACATCCCGACATTTTCGACCGGGATCATTTTACCTACGCTCTATTTTGAGTGATTTTGAGTCATTGTAATCACTTAAAAAGTATAATCATAATTATATCTTTTAATTTGTTTGTCAAGGTGCTGATTAAAATTTTCAGCGAGGTGAAAATCGAAGAGGATTATGAGGGGGAGCCAAAATCTTTGGAGGCAAAGCAGGCCCTTCTCAACGGCAGATTGATAAACCGGAGATGGTGAAATGCGGTGAACGACGTGCTAGACAAGCAGTCCTTCAAATTCTGGGCGGTGTGGAGACCCCACTTGTGTAAGGAAAGGGTCACCGCATACCCACATTGGTTTGGCATACTAAATCTTGGCCGTGTGTTGCCTCGAGCCAGTTCCCCACTACCTAGCATTCGTTGCCCTCGTTTTCTCAAAACTAGGATCTTAAAGAATAGCCCTTTTCCAACAAAATCTATTTGTATCACACAAAAGGAAGAGAGAATGAATAGGCATTCTTGGATCTGGACAGATGTGGACGTTTTTGCCAAATTTGGGGAGAAGGTTACTTCCATTGCATTTTTTAGTATCTCTAGCATGAGCGTCCTGACCTTGCAAAGGATCCTCAAGCACACTCCTAATTTGGAGGCTCTAGCACTTCATAGTACCAATATGATGGGATTGAAACGTGATATGAGCAAAAGCAAAGTGAATATACATCCACTTCCTAAACTTGCTCACCTTAAGATGGTTGAGATTAGTGCAGTTGATTGGAACGATGATGAAAGTTTGATGGAACCGGATATCCAAGTGGAAATGTTGGAGACATACAAGAAAGGGCTAGTGACCCTGGAAACGGATTTTTGGTATGGTCATTATGATGATGATGAGCTAGACCTGGAAAGCTTCCCAATGTTAAAGCGGCTCAAGATTTTTTTAGATGTGCTAAGTTGCAAAATTCTGGAAATTCCTTCAGTCACCCATCTTTCCTTAGTATACTTTCCTTTAGGGAATTTAAATCTTGTCAAGGAGCTTCCTTATCTTCTCCATAAGTCGACAACGACACTTGTGCAATTACACATTCAGACTAACCCATTAGAAAGTGCAGGTATGGAATTGAATCCGGCACACGATAATTGGCAGTGTCCGTCATTTACAAACGTAAAAAGGTTTGTGGTAACTTATCCGGTGGAGTCAAATGAAATAGAAGCTGTTGATAGGTGGTTGAAAATGTTTCCTAACTTGGAGGAGCTCAGCCTCATTCAATTCGAAGCCACAGTTGAAGAGATGGAGGCTACCGATGACCAAAAGGAAATGGCAAAGCTGTACATTCTGGAATCGGAATATTGGAAAAGGTGCCCAAAGCTGAAAACCATAAGTGTTTCATTGCAAGCTTTGGATTCAAACCCTTTTTATGTCTGTTGTGCTCCTTTTCCTGAGGAACCGTTTAACGGACATGAATAGACAGAAAGCTTTGTGGAAGCGCCTTAGAATGTTTTTTCAAACGTTCAAGAACCAAACTGTAAACATTTTCTCTCATCTCTTCATCGCTATAAAGTTAAAAGTTTCCTTTATCTTTATGTTCTATAATTATGCCGACATGTGCAATAAATTGTATAATAATCTTAGTTGAAAAAAATCATACTAGGTTCATTTAATTTTTAATGAAAAAAAATGAATAATAAATCAATGAATTTTTATACTCAACAATATTATAAATTCTTGCTTTCTGATAAGTCTGTCTACTGTTCTGCTAATCCCTGGTGTTGGTCCAAGTTCAAGAGTAGATTTTCCGTGGACAGTTTAGATGAGTAGCTGGCTGGATTTACAAGGTCCAGCCAACTATGTACAGGTTCAGTGAAAGGGATGCCCTTTTTGGGTTGCTGAGGGGCGTATGTCATAAAATGTGTGGTGCTTTGGATATTCCACTTCTTTCAATACTCAGGCACTGCTATAATCCTTTGTCATTTCATCAACAAAATAAAAGTCCCCTCTACGCTCTCTCTCTCTGTGTCTCGTTTCCTTAAAGGAAAGTTGTCCTAGAAAAGAAAACCTTGAGTTTGTTCTAATCCGGAACTTGTTGTTGAAGCTCTCAACCATTTCCTTGCAAAGGGCAAGAGCACGCATTGAACAGACATAAAAATAGTAGGTGTCCTTCAATAAAACCAAACCAGTTCCACAGGGTTGAAGGTTCAAGTCCAAAGGAAAATACCTCATTCTCGTTCCTTCGATGAAGCAGAGACATTTCTTTACAAGCATCATTTTTGTCATCAAAGAGCCATAGCATCTTCCATCTGCCCTTCAAACAATAATGTAGTAGTTTCCAAGTTGACTACCTTGTCAGTTCTCTACCCAGAGGAACCAGAAGCCATCAAAGAACTCATGAGTGGATGCCCAACTTAGAAAATTTGAATTTTCTTCGATTCCTTCTTGGTAATGAGGACGCATCTGATAATTATTACTAATGTACATCGAATTCACATAGAAACACAACGCTAAGATGAGGTTTGTCAGAGATTAAAGAAGATAACTGTTAGGGCGGTGGTGGAAGAAACCAGCGTGTTTTGTAGGGAACGTTTGGCAAATTATTAACAACGGAGGGATACATATTCCGACGTTGAATGATAATCATAAAAATTGGTTGTTTTTTATTATGTTATAGTTTCAAATTAATTTTCAATAAATCCCTACATATATGTAAGCAGTTGTTACTCCTTCTTCTTCCTTCTTGCGTTGTTTGAATGATGATAACTATGGTGGCGTCCCATTTTCAGCGGGTTCACAAGCCAACCGCATAATTTACGTGTGATGGCAGTGGGAACCAGGTTGGTTAAGTTGAAAATGGGGCTTCATATCAGGAGAAAAATTGTGCGTTTGTAAGGGGCATTCTAAGCAGGTGTAGAAGGCTTGTTTGTAACTTTTCTCACGAGAATTCGACCAGGTGTAGCGCGGATGTTTTGAGGGGTCTACCCCATCCAAGGGGTATAATTTAATGGTGCCTAATGATGATGCTGTTTCCTTTTTATTCTTCACTGGTAAAGTGTTGTGCTCTTCCACACCTTCTGACTCCTCTACTGCTAACCCCTCGTCTTGGTCCAAGTTGTCACCAAAATGATAAGTCAATTCATCGTCATTTGGAAGATCCCCACTGATAAACATTTCGCTTGAGCCCTGAGAAAATTCGGATTAGGATTGGCTTCATTTTCTTCCTCATCTGGTAAGGGATCTGGTAACATTTTGATAATCAACGGTCAAAGTTCTGGAGGTTGTGGAGTTGTCATTTCTTGGGTAGAGGTTGAAAATTCTGCGGAGTCACAATACCAAAATATATTTTTTGCAACTAATTTTTAAATAATATTCATTGGGTTGGATGTATTTCACCTACTTTTCAAAACGCCTTCTCGAACCTCCTTTAGAAGAGAATAACTTGTCATTTCTTCCATCTGAATATCTTTTGTCGTATACATCTGACATTTCATCTCCTTCACAATTTGTTTCTCGATTTGTAGCTTTGCAATCTCTTTTGAAAGCCCCCAAACTTTTCGAACCTTTTCCTTACACGAAAGACACACCTCCACCCAAAACTGAGGTTGAAGGCTCCCTTCCAGCTTCCCAAAAAAAAGGCAAAGCTTATCATTTTGAATGCCAAGAATCCTTTTCAAAATAAAGATAACTTCCAGTTGCGCAGTTAAGATGGATGAATCCTCCTCCAGGAAAGGGAGTGATAATGGAAGTGGGGGTTGTTCATCATCTATTATGATATCCGGCTCATTTTTTAAACATTTTACTTGCTGCTGTTTGCCAACAGGATTTAAAGAACAGTGAGAGGCACAAAATAGACAGAAATTTGACACGATTTCACTATCCATTTTAACTGACTGTCGTGAAGTCAAGAGTCAAATCAAAACTGATCGTCGAGTAGATGAATTTACATGCAAGGCACCGGTAAGGTACACTGAGAGATGTGTGATGTTGTTATTAAAAAGTAAGCTTTGCATGGGTGGGCAGGTTACTAGCAGCAGTGGCACAATCCTTTTTAAAGATCACAGGTTCCTTTCTTGGCAATGGCTTTGATTTCTGATCATGTCCAATGACATAACACTCGTGATAATCATAAGTACTTTTTCTTCCTAAATGCAATTTGTCTTCAAGTGTGAATTGGTTGCCTAATTGCCAATGCCAACTTATAATGCCAATATTTAAATCCTCAACTTATAAAGGATCTCTGGACTATCGTACTGTATCACTCTGGAATAATCTTCCAAAAACATTCGACTTTAATAACTGGGTAGAGAAAAATTTATGAATGAAGTGAAGAAAGAAATTGTTAATCAGATTGTTTTAAGTATAAATTAAATCATTGTTATTAATTTGACTAAATAATAAATGATATACCAATTCATGTCACTGTTGGAAGAACAGACTTTGTACTGAAACAGCAAGACAATAAAGTTTCAAATCAAATCAAATTAATTGGCTGCTTAGAAGAAGTGGCCTTGCTTCTATTGTATGCATGACTAGTAAGGTCACGTGGTCCATTGTTTTAAAATATAAAGCTTGACAATTGTGCGCCATATATTGAATACACTGATCATGCGTCAAATGTGACATTGAAAAATGGCTCGCACAACAAAATGCTGCGTATTCTGGGTACAGTATCAACAGAACGTGTTGTAACCAATCTGTCACGAAAACAATTAAATGATGCACACTTAAGGATTTATAAGTTGCTGGACTGGAGTGTTGTCATTACTCAACTACTCACTCAGGTTGTTTGTGCTGTAACTAAGAAAGTAGTTTGTTTGTTAAAAATAAACTTATCCCTCAACTCAACGGTTTGGTTGACTCAACTAATAAATGATAATCAAATAATGTGATACTCTACTTGAGTAGCCCCCTGGAGACACCAATCTCAATGGCCAACTTGGACTCTAGCTCATCAGGTACTCCAAATTCAGGTCTAGCCAACAGGTCAAGAAAAGGGACTCTCGTCCTACTTCTTCTGCCCAAGTCTGCAAGCCCTACCACAGCATGTATTATATACACATTCACGATCAGCCTGCTCTGTACATAAACGATTTGTCATGTCAGCTCTTTTTGACTTTTTTGTTTTGTTTAATTAAGTAACTTTTTCAAGATATTTAATATAATGGAGGAAAGCGAAGCAAAGGAAAACGCAGATTTAAAACAAGATAATAATGCGACGGAATGAGTAGATGAAACATCACCTGCCTGGAGCTTATTAATTCCACCTGAGGTGAATATTTGAGTTTACAATTTGAGTTTTATTTTTAGTGTACTTTTACTTAATAATTTAATTGCTAATAAAATTTCAAATTTGCTTTCAGGTACTTCGGATGTTGTTTGACACTCTGATTGTTTCCCACGATAAAGACAAATCCTTTTTCTACGACTTCAAGTCGAAGAAACAGTACCTGCTCAACTGTCGGCGAACCCACCCCCGATGGAAACTCATGATGGACAAGTTATTAGAAGAAAAATTCTTGTGACATTTCCTTTCGCAGAGTTTGTGGAGCACACCATCCTTTCAACCTAGCCCACATTCAAGTGATAACATCCCAAAAAGTTTGTCGTTTAGAGTGGCTTCTCTACCCCCTGCATTGGCTGAAGGAGCTTCTTCTGTATCCAATTTCAATCCCTTTCCTGCAAAGTCCCTTACTCTTGCCTTCGAATCAAAAATCCGAACCAGCGAAACAGACAGGATGATCAGCGCCAGCAAATTCTTTTCTCTCCACGGACACCATCTCACTTCCCTCAATATCTCCAACGTTAGTGCTCCTTTGGTAACATTAAAAATGATTCTGGGGAAAACGCCTAATCTAAAAGCTCTCACGCTTACAAAGCTCGGTATAGCTTTGGATCTACATTTATCTTGGGAACAAGGGGACCCTTACCCATACACCCACATCCTCCCATCCCTTTCAGAGCTCCAGCACGTCCGTATTTTGAAGTGTGTATGTGTCGGAAACAAATACACTTTATACGACTTGCTATTGCATCCATATAAATCGTAGCTTTTGACTTTGGACGCGTTCGCTTTGGAATGTGTTGTGGATCCCTCTACCTTCCCAAAGTAGACCCGTTTATCAGTTTGGTCTGGGGAGTTTATGAGGAGTCTATCTCACCGCTCGTTCCCCCTCCTCCGATGCTTTCAGTTGGGAAATTTTGAGCTGAAATATGGCCCAGATGAACTCACTCTCCAGATGATTCAGGGCTTCCTTACTCATTTTTCTGAAACTTTGGTGGAACTCACTCTGGATTTTGTAGATTTGGAGGGTATTATAGAGATAGTACCGGGGTCATTCGTTCAGAATAGAATCATTCTGTATTCTTCAAATGAAGAAGATAACAAACTTAAGTGGTCCACGACGAGGACGTCCTTCTCCAAGCTGAAAAAATTGTCCATTTATTACCCAGGCAAGACCCCAGAGGAAGTGGTGGTGCTGAAAGATATGCTCCGGGCTCTTCCCAACTTGGAAACCTTGCACTTTCTCAGAGTTGATGAGCATTGGGCGGTCAGATACGGACGTGATTGGGAAAGAGCAGTTGATACTGGTAAAAGTTGGATGAGGTTCCATGTCCGAGAAAAACGATATTCAGATATTTGTCCAAGGTTGAAAAAAATTACGGCAAGGATGGAGATTGAAAGGGGCGTTTTCTTTACCAAAAGTTATCTCCTTAACCATGATGACGAAGATGAGGATGGCGAGGAGGTCTCCGACCTCGAAGAAATTGATGAGGATGATGAAGAGGAAGAAGATGGAGATCAACAAGGAGGAGCGGAAGCCAACCATGAGAATAATGAGATGTCCTTGTTAATTAAAGAATTTAAAAAAAATTGTTTATACATTTTGCCCACTTGATTTATTTCTTTGAATTAGTCAATAAATAAAATAATAATAAAAATATACAAAAAATAAATTCCTTCTCATCATGTTTTGTGTGTCGAATAACAAACTTCCTTATGATACTTGATGGATTTGCCGAGCCACCCACATTTTTGGCACTGGACGCCTTTCCCCTCCAAATGAAGTTTCTGATGCTCTTGAAACTGTGCCCTGTTCCAGATCTGGGTGTCGCACTCCTCACATTTATAATGTAACCTGGGACTTGCATAGCTTCTCTTTTTCTTCACTACACCATTCGCATGGTAGTAGAGTTTATGGCGTCTCATTTTTTGAGGCTCCACAAGCCATCCACATAACTCACATGTGATTGCTTTGGAGCCGGGTCGATGAAGCTCGAGATGAGGCTTGAGTACTTTGCCAAAATTTCCTGTGTGGAAGGAGCACTCAAGACATTTGTACAGGCTGTACATTTTCTCCTTGGTCCATAAATACTTTGGGTATTTTGAGGGGTCAACACCTTCCAAGGGGTAAGTTTTTGTGTTGCCGTGAGACTCCGTTTGCGTTTGGTGTTGAGGATGATGAGGAGTCTCAACCAAGCTGAAGGAGGAATTAGGATTGCCACCACCAAAATGATAAGCTTCTTCATAATCATTTTCGTCATTTGAAAGATCGTCACTGATAAACATTTCACTTGAGGTGGGATTGAGCTGGATATCATATTCAAAATAGTTTTGACTTGGGTGAACATCATTTCCCGACAACTTTCATCATTTTCAAAAATAATCCCTGGAGGTGGTGGTGATGTTGGTGGAACAGTCGAGGTGGAGGTTGCAAATTCTATAGGACAGATAAAAAACAAAAAACGCAAATTATACTAA
Organism: Orchesella flavescens; assembly: GCA_964034955.1. Taxonomy (NCBI): domain Eukaryota; kingdom Metazoa; phylum Arthropoda; class Collembola; order Entomobryomorpha; family Orchesellidae; genus Orchesella; species Orchesella flavescens. The sequence goes on along the minus strand of OZ035953.1, from coordinate 11,894,086 downwards.
TGGTTTTATGTTATTTATTTCTTTCTAAAACCAATTCAAATTGATTTAACTTTTACCATTTGAAATGTGCTCTCGAACCTCCTTCCAAATTGAGTTACTTGTGCTAACCTCTAATTGAATATCCTTGGTCTTGGTCGTGTAAATCCGACCTTTCAACTCCATTTCAATATTGCCCTGTTCCCTTTTCAGTCTTGCAATCTCTTTTGAAACCCTCCAATATTCTCCAACCGTTTGCTCACAAGGCTCACAAACCGTCATCCAAAACCCACCAGCTTCCCGAGAAACTGACGAAGCTTGTCATTATGAATAGGCATAATCTTTCTCAAAATAAATGTTCCTGCGTGCTGTGTCTAGCAGATATTAAATACATTAGTTTTCCGTATCTGTATGTTTGTAAATAAGTCTCATATTTGGGTACTAGGAATAGTGGATAAATTAGAAACGACTGGGTGTAGAAAATATTTTATTAGCTCATTCGATGTAGAATCGTTAGTTACGTGTCCTGTAAACTTTTCAAAACGTTAAACCATGTAGAACTATAATTCCATGAATTCCCTAAGAACTACCACCACTACCAGTGACCCGACAACCCTACCTATGAAGAATGTAACTATGGACGTCGTCGTAACAACAAGTTGTTATGCTGATATTTGCGTTTACTGGATGTTGGACGCACGCTCGAGTTGATATACCTCCTGAAATCTGCTGTGATCGACAGTCGTCTCATTTTATCGTAAAGTTGTCTGATTATTCGAGAAAGTTCGTAAAATTATTGTCTTTGTATATTTGTATTGAAAGTGCATTTTAAACGTTTTTAGTATCTATCTATTTTTGCTCTATCTTCTAAATTGTCAATTGTTTGCTTATTTGTTGAAGTATATAAACTATTCTTAATTGTTACCGTGAGACTATTATTGTACTGATAAGCGTCTTGATAAGTGTAGAATAGCGACAAGCGGATTAAGTAGGAAAATAGACCAGAGAAGTGCATTTGAACTTGTGTGTAGGCCGTAGCGAGGTTAGGTCATACAAGTAGAAAGTGAATAGTTCAATTATCCGGATCTACTAGGAAGGAAGTCGGTCCGTATATTGTGGTCCTTCGAACACAAAGAACAGTCCTGTGAAAATATAGTCCTGTCCTGCCAATTTTTTGTCAAGTTCCTGATCATCTGTCTGTGAAGTTTCTGTTGTTCATCATGCCAATGATTACACGAGATATGATCCGACGCACTGGTGCTGACTTAGAGATGCCTGCTGTCCAGCGAAGACGTTCCGGCCATGTAGAAAGCGGTGTTCCAGGGGACGTAGTCCCAGCCGAGAGCTCGCCTAGTGGTGAACGTTGGAGCGAAGACAGTACCAGCTCGATGGCCAGTGCAAGAAGTTGATCAGTGACGATGACAAGACGCCCTGTCGAATGCGATGTTCCAGGGGACGAGGTCCTAGCCGAGAGCACGTTTAGGGGCGGACGTCAAGCACCAGGAAATGATGATATTCCTCATGACAACAGACGACAATTTGATGTTGAGTCTCGACGCAGTGTTGGACGAACTGGTTCCTATGCATCATCAGTACGGAGTTCCAGATCAAGTCAACTCCGCCGGGAATTGAAACAAGATGAGGATCAGGCAGCTTTCCAAAAACGAATCAACGAGATTCAGAGGAAAGAAATAGAGATGGAGCAAGCGAAGCTGCGATTGGAAATGCTAGATGTCATGAAAGAACAGGAAATAGCGTTGAAACAGCATAGAGTTGACGAGGAGGAATGTTTGGGGAATTCTGATGATGAACAATTCGAAGATATTATACGGAGGAAGGAACCAGACGTCAACCCTCTACTGCCCCCAGGATACATAAGACCACCAAGCGTAGCTGTTGAAAAGTGGCTCCAAGGGACCAATGTGGATTCATCACCTTTAGATGCACTGCCTCATGTCCCGACTACCGACTTGCAAAAACCCAGCACTCCAGTCGTTCATGTTGCTGAAACACCATCCCCAGATATGAAACAATTCCTTGCCCGCCAGTCAACTGGAAAGGAGCTGCCAACATTTTCTGGTGAACCCGAAGAATGGCAATTTTTTTACGCAACCTTGACCCGAACATCTAAAATGTGTGGATTTTCGGAAGATGAAAACATTGCCCGTTTGCAGAAATGCTTGAGAGGAAAGGCTAAGGAAGCAGTGCAGGCAATGCTGGTCTCATCCTGCTCTTTCAGCGAAATAGTGGAAACCCTGAAGAAACGGTTTGGAAGACCCCAGGTTATCATCAAGTCTCTGGTGGAAAAGGCAAGGAAAGCAGTAGCTCCATCCGAAGACAACCCTGAATCGCTGATGGATTTCTCCCTTATCGTGAAGAACCTTTGTGCATCTGCGGAAAGTCTCAAACAGGCTCAGTACCTGTGCAATCCGCAATTGATGGAAGAGTTAGTGCTGAAGCTTCCACCACATACTCGGATGAACTGGGGACGAGTCGTTGTGAGATTAGGGGAGGAAAATGTGACGCTAAAGGACCTTGCAAAATTCCTGGATGATGAAGCAGAAGTGGCAGGAGTCATAGCAGCCGTTCCGACAAAGATGACTATCGTGTCAAGTGTCCCGACAAACGCTGCTGTCACCGATTCAAGCTCTCACAGCAACAAGAAAAGGAAAAAGAACTCGGAGACTGCATACGTTGCCAAGGAAGAAAAAGTGGAATCCATTTGTGGCTGCAGGAAAAAACACGACCTGGCTGCATGTGAAAAGTTCAAGGGAATGAGCAACCGAGACAGATGGGATCTAGTGAAATCGAGTAGGGTTTGTTTCGTGTGCCTGAAGACCGGTCATAGAAGCACAGCCTGCCCGTTGAAAAAGGAATGTGGAAAAGACGGATGCGACAAGTTCCATCACCCAACACTGCATTATGAGCCAAAGGAAAGGCATGAAAAGTTTCCCAAAGATCCACCGGCAGGATTTTCGGGAAATGTACAGAGATACCCGTATGATGACGTGTTGATGCGAGTTCTTCCAGTAAGGCTATCCGGACCAGGCGGATCACTTGTAGTGAACGCTTTTTTGGATGAGGGCTCCTCAGTATCGATGATAGACGGAGATCTTGCTGCTCGTTTGGGATTACAAGGAAAGAAGAAGCCTCTAAATTTATCTTGGATAAACGGAAACAGCAATGCCGACTCGGATTCAATGAGTGTATCCATGAAGATAGCTGGGATTTCCAGCTCAGATGAGAAGTACCGGATTACGAATGTACGAACTGTGAAGAATCTCTACCTGCCAGCCCAGCCATTAGAAACCTACAAGATGCGGAAAGCTTGGAGTCACTTGATGAATGTGCCGTTTCTCAACATCGGACCAGATCGACCGAAGATATTGCTGGGTCAGGATAACATCCACCTCACTGTGCCCCGAAAAGTTGTTGAAGGACGAGAGAACGCTCCAATGGCTACACTCACCAAATTGGGATGGGTAGTGCACGGGAAAACGGTGAAATCTGAAGATGGAGAAACCGGACATGTGTCATTCGCAGCATTCCAACACTCTAAAGATGATGAGCTCCACGAAATTGTAAAGGAACAATTTCGACTTGATGCATTGGGTGTAATAAGTGACCAGAAGTTGCCAAGATCTAAGGAGGACGAACGGGCAGAAAAGATGATGGAAGATTGTACGAAGCGAGTTGGAGATCATTAAGAAACGGGTCTCTTGTGGAAAGAAGGTGTTGTGAACATGCCAGACAGTAAAGGATCAGCACTAAGAAGATTGAAGATCTTAGAGAAGCAGATGGACAAGGATCCTGTGTTTGCTGACCTATACTGCAAGAAAATTGACGAATACGTGGAAAAAGGATTCTGCCATGAACTTTCATCATCGGAGCTCGCTGAGGACAATGGAAAGGCTTGGTATCTCCCACATTTTGGAACAACCAATCCGAACAAGCCTGGAAAGCTAAGGCTTGTATTTGACTGTGCTGCTAAAGTGAACGGGATTTCGCTGAAGGTCCTGACCTGATGACACCCCTGATTGACGTACTTGGCCGATTTAGACAGAAAGAAGTTGGGTTTAGTGGAGACATACGTGACATGTTCCATATGGTCCGTATGAGACAAGAAGACTTGCCATCGCTACGTTTCTTGTGGAGGGGGAAGGATAGGAGTCGACCTCCTAGAGTATGGACTATGGATGTTATGGTTTTCGGGTCGGTAACTTCCCCATATCAAGCGCAATGGGTGAAAAACCGGAACGGTGAAGATTTTCGTAAAGAGTATGGTAGCACTGTGGACGCGATTGTTGACAACCACTATGTTGATGATTTCTTGGACAGTGAATCTACGGAAGACGATGCCTGTGTCAAGATAGCTGCGATTAAGGATATACATCAGAAAGGTGGATTTGAAATTAGGAACTGGCTATGTTCGTCGGAAAATGTTCTTCAGACTGTGGCACCAGAAGAAGTTCAACAGCAGAGTGAGCTGGAACTCAGTGGCGAGGATAAGCTAGAACGCGTTTTGGGACTCTATTGGAACCCAAAGGAGGACACCTTCCATTTTAAGATGAGATTTAGGACTGTAGAGGATCGGATTGTTAGCGGAGAGAAAACTCCAACCAAGCGAGAAATCTTGAAGTTGGTAATGTGCTTATTCGACCCTCTAGGATTTCTGTCTCACCTCACAGTTCGAGCAAAAATACTCATGCAGGATATTTGGAGAATTGGATTAGGCTGGGATGATGAGATTCCAGCGTCTGTCGACCAGAAGTGGATGAAGTTTCTGGATCAGTTGCGGGGGATTACAAACGTATCCATTCCAAGATGTTATGCTCCCTTTATCTCAAATGCATCGGACATTCAGCTGCATGTGTTCTGTGACGCTAGTGAGCAAGCGTACTGTGCGGTTGCTTATCTGAGAGTATCGTCTGACGGGAGGGGTGCAGATCCACAGCATGTTTTCACTAACATTGTGATTGCCAAGACACGAGTTACGCCCTTACGTCCCACCTCAATACCTCGTTTGGAGCTTCAAGCGGCACTCATAGGAAGTCGTCTGGTCGCCCAAGTCAAGAAGTCACATGAGCTTAAGATTGGATCAACTTATATGTGGACTGACTCGAAGACAGCACTGTGTTGGATTCGTGCAAGAGATCCAAGAAGTTTCAAACCTTATGTTAGTCATAGGATTGGGGAGATTCAAGAACATACGGAAGCAAGTATGTGGAAATGGGTACCTACTAAGGAGAATGTTGCTGACGAAGGAACTCGTGACGTGATTTCTTTGGAATTTGCTCCGGACTCACGCTGGTTTGTGGGACCTGCTTTTTTGCGACTACCTGAGCAGGATTGGCCACAAGAAAGATCTTCCACTGAACAACCAACTGATGAAATATTGGAAGTTCGACGCTTGTGTGGAGTTACTATTCCTTGCCCAAAATACCTGCCTGACATATCAAGATTTAGTGATATGATGAAGATGCTAAGAGTGACTGGTTGGTGCATAAGATTTGCACATAACTTTGTTGCCAAGTTTGGAAAGAAACCAGATTGGAACTCAAGAGTTGGACCATTGGAGTGCTCAGAGATCAAGCGTGCAGAGTTGATGTGGATACAGCAAGTTCAGAGAGATTCGTTCGGATCGGAGATGAGTGCTCTTTTGTCGAAGAAGAATGTGGATAAATGTAGTCGTCTCTACAAGCTGTCACCTGTGTTAGTGGATGGAACCATCAGAGTGGATAGTCGAATCCAAAAGTCCCCTGATGTAGCTACTAGCACGAAGGAACCAGTCTTGTTGGATCCTAAACATGAGTGGACAAAACTATTGATTGATTTTTATCATAATGCTGCCGGACATCGAGGAATGGAAATGGTGTTCAATGAGTTGCGACAACGCTATTGGATTTTGGATATGCGAACAGCGATTCGAAGTGCGTGGAAAAGATGTCAGCGTTGCCGAGTCGATAATGCAAAGCCCATGATCCCTCAAATGGCACCATTACCTGAAGTAAGAGTCACCCGTGTTTCGAGACCCTTTACAAACGTAGGAGTGGACTACTTTGGACCAATTGAAGTTGTTTCCTTGCGTCGTACTATGAAAAGATGGGGAGTAATTTTTACTTGTTTGTCTACACGTGCAATCCATCTGGAAGTGTCTCATTCCCTGAACACAGACTCTTTCATCATGGCCTTAGAACGCTTTATTAGTAGAAGAGGGGAACCTGAGATTATGTGGAGTGATAACGGTACCAACTTCAAGGGAGCAGAAAAAGAACTGAGACTGTCACTGAAGGGTATGGACCAGGAGATGATCGTGGATAAGATGACTCGTCAGGGGATTACCTGGAAGTTTATTCCACCGTCAGCGCCTCATATGGGAGGAGCCTGGGAACGATTGATAAGATGTGTGAAAGTATCCCTGAACGCTGTGATGAAGACCCAGCGCCTATCAGACGAAGTTTTGCTCACAGTTTTGGCTGAGGCTGAAGCTACAGTGAACAGTCGACCCCTAACATTTGTGTCTTCAGACAAGGATGATCCTGAAGCTCTGACTCCTAATTGCTTCCTTATGGGAACTACAAGCGTTAAGCAACCACCAGGGACCTTTTCCGATGAGGATCTTTCCTTAAGAAAGAAATGGAGAATCGCCGAGTGCTTGGCAGATCATTTCTGGAAACGGTGGATGAAGGAGTATTTACCGACCCTTTCGCTCCGGAAGAAGTGGCACGCCAAATCAGCGGATTTGAAAATTGGAGATCTAGTATTTGTAGCTGACTCGAACCTACCCCGGAACAACTGGCCGAAAGGACTTGTGATTGCAACATTTCCCGGAAAGGATGGACAAGTACGAGTCGTAGATGTCAAGACAGCGAGCGGAGTTCTTCGTCGACCAGTCGTGAAGCTGTATCGGATTGAAGTGGATTAATCTTTGGAGTGATAGATCCGATTCTATCACTGGGAGGGGAATGTTCCTGCGTGCTGTGTCTAGCAGATATTAAATACATTAGTTTTCCGTATCTGTATGTTTGTAAATAAGTCTCATATTTGGGTACTAGGAATAGTGGATAAATTAGAAACGACTGGGTGTAGAAAATATTTTATTAGCTCATTCGATGTAGAATCGTTAGTTACGTGTCCTGTAAACTTTTCAAAACGTTAAACCATGTAGAACTATAATTCCATGAATTCCCTAAGAACTACCACCACTACCAGTGACCCGACAACCCTACCTATGAAGAATGTAACTATGGACGTCGTCGTAACAACAAGTTGTTATGCTGATATTTGCGTTTACTGGATGTTGGACGCACGCTCGAGTTGATATACCTCCTGAAATCTGCTGTGATCGACAGTCGTCTCATTTTATCGTAAAGTTGTCTGATTATTCGAGAAAGTTCGTAAAATTATTGTCTTTGTATATTTGTATTGAAAGTGCATTTTAAACGTTTTTAGTATCTATCTATTTTTGCTCTATCTTCTAAATTGTCAATTATTTGCTTATTTGTTGAAGTAAATAAACTATTCTTAATTGTTACCGTGAGACTATTATTGTACTGATAAGCGTCTTGATAAGTGTAGAATAGCGACAAGCGGATTAAGTAGGAAAATAGACCAGAGAAGTGCATTTGAACTTGTGTGTAGGCCGTAGCGAGGTTAGGTCATACAAGTAGAAAGTGAATAGTTCAATTATCCGGATCTACTAGGAAGGAAGTCGGTCCGTGTAATAAAGATGGCTTTTAATTGTTCTGATAAAGCAAGAGAACCCTCTTTCAGGAAGAGTGGTGGTGGTGAAACACAACCAGCAGGTGGAACAGCACAGCATGGATGTCGACAGCATGGATGTCGAGGTGGTAATCTGTCCCCCTCATATCACCAAGAGCAAAAGCAATACCAACCCTTTTCCTTCAAAGTCTCTCGTAATTACTACCGAGCACTTGGACCCAAGAGTGAATGCTAATCTACAGATCTTTCCGGGAGTGTGGCCACCACCTCAACTTCCTAACTTTAGTTGGGGTTCAGATCTCCCCGGAAAAGTTAGGAGGGCTCCTTAGCAACACGCCGAACCTCATCGCCCCCACATTTATTCGGGTCTATATCGCCCTGTCTAAAAGGGAAGAGAGGGATATTTGGTGGAGGAACTTGGTGACCACAGACTTTGGCGGGGCACCGGTGCCCATTTCTGGCTCACCTGCGCACCGGGCACCGGTGCCCACAAATTGGTCGGTGCCCAGTGCCCAGGTGCCCCGGTGCCTCGCCAAACTATGGGTGACCAGTTCCTCCCACCTTCCTCATCTTCCCCAGCTTCGCCACCTGGGGCTTTTCTCCACGAGCATGGACTCAAAAGGCCCCAATATTGATCACAACATTTATGACTGGCTTCTAGAGCCTTATAAAGCCCACTTGTTGACTTTGGACGGAAATATCCTTGAGTGGGGAGCTAAACCCAACTTTATGAGCCTCAAACGGTTCTACTTGGGGCGCAAAGGACCTAAACCTTACCCTCGGCCCTTTGACCATTGCTAAGCTAGAATTAATTTGTTTGGCATAGTTTTCTCCGTTCAAAGATGACAATCTTCATGTTATGAACTTGCAAATGGTTCAAGAACAACTGACTCGATTTTTACTGACTGATGATTGAACTCCACATGGATATGACGAGATGTGGAGGCACATAAAATTATATCCTTAAGTATCACTCTTCTCCAGAACCAGTAGCTCAAGTGGGTGGTGATGATGATGATAATCAATGGTCAGAAACTGATTAAGATAACGATTTTTAAACCAACAATGTAAAAATTGCGTTTTATTTTTATTAAGAATTAAGCCGTACAAATATTAGGATTGAAAACAAATAAATTTAGATACTTTTGTTTCTGCAAGTAATTAAAATAAACTGAAAACATTTTTAGATACAAAAGATTTTGATCAATTTAGTCATCAACTTTTGTACCTTCAACTTGGCAAAGTACCCTTATTCCCACCGCTTTTTATAGTTTCCGAGCTCCAGCACCTCCGTATTTTCAAGTGTTGTACTCTTATGAATGGTATTTCCTTTGAAACTTTATACGACAGGCGAAGTACCCATATAAAGAACAGTTTTAGTCTTTGGATGCTGAACATTTGGACAGCGTCATTGATCCTTATACCTTCCCAAAGTTGACACGTTTATCAGTTTGGTCTGGGGAGTTTATGAGGAATCTATGAGTGCTTATAATTGGGAAATTTTGAGCTGAAATATGGCCCCGATGACCTCACCTTCCGGAAGATTCAGGGTTACCTTGCTCATTTTTCTGAAACTTAAGTGGAACTCACTTTGGATTTTGTGTGTATTACAGAGGCAGTGCCGGGGTCAATTATGCAGAATGCAATCTTTCTATATTCTTCAAATGAAGAAGATAACAAACTCAAGTGGTCCACGATGAGGACTTTCTTCTCCGAGCTTAAAACAATGTCCATTTATTACCCAAGCATGTTTCCAGAGGAAAAATTGGTGCTCAAATATATGCTCCGGGCTCTTCCCAACCTGGAAAACTTATATTTTCTCAGAGTCTATGAGCACTGGGCGGACACAGGATACAGACGTGATTGGGGAAAGGCAGTTGATGATGGTAAAAGTTGGATGAGGTGGTATATCCGAAAAGAACGAGATTCAGATATTTGTCCAACGATGGAAAAAATTACGGCAAGAATGGAGATTGAAAGAGAGGTTTTCTTTACCAAAAGTTATAACCGTGAGAATAATGAAAATGTCCTTGCCAATAAATAATTAATTGAGCTGTTTGTTTGTATATTTTGCCAACTTGATTCATTTCTTTGAATTATCTAATAAATAAAATAATAATAAATTCCTTCTTATCATATTTTTTGAGTCGACTGACAAACCTGCTTATGATACTTGATGGATTTGCACAACCATCCACATATTTTGCACTTGACGCCTTTCCCCTATAAATGAAGTTTCTGATGCTCTTCAAACCGTACCCTGTTCCAGATCTGGGTGCCGCACTCCTCACATTCATAGTGTAATCTGGGAATTGCAAATACTTCTCGTTTGCTCCACTACACCATTTGCATGATGATAGGATTTTCGGCGTCCCATTTTTTGGGGCTCCAAAAGCAATCCACAAAACTCACCTGAGATTGCTTTGGAGCCGGGTCGATGAAGTTCGAGATGAGGCTTGAATATTTTGCCAAAGTTGCTATTTGGAAGGTGCACTCAAGACATTTGTACAAGTTGTACATTTTCTCCTTGGTCCATAAATATTTTGGGTATTTCGAGGGGTCAATACCTTCCAAGGGGTAAGTTTTTATGTTGCCGTTAGTTTACCGGTTCCATTTCACATTCTTGACAGAGTTTTTCGGCTGTTGTGCCTGTGACTCATTTTGCTTTTTGTGTTGATCAGTCTCAGTCTCACCCAAGTTGAAGGAGGAATTAGGATTGTCGCCAACAAAATGATAAGCCTTTTCATAATCATCTTCTTCATTTGAAAGATCACCACTGATAAACATTTCACTTGAGGTGGGATTGAGCTGGGCATCATATTCACGAATGTTTTCATCTTCTTCTTCTACATCATCTTAAGGTAAAATAGTTTTGGCTTGAGTGAACATCATTTCCTGAAAACTTCCATCATTTTCAATAATAATCCTTGGAGATGGTGGAACAGTTGAGGCGGAGGTTGCAAATTCTATAGGAACAGATAAAAAACAAATAACGCCATTTTTATTTTCGTTTTATGTTGCTGATTTCTTTGTAAACAAAATTCAAATTGATTTTTATTTTACCATTTGAAACGTCCACTCGAACCTCCTACCAAATCGAGTTATATACGCTATCCTGCTACCGGATATCTTTGGTCGTGTAAATCCGACCTTTCAACTCCATTCCAGTTCCCTTTTCTGTCTTGCAATTTCTTTCGAAACCCTCCAATATTCTCGGACCTTTTTCTCACAAGAGTCACACTCCTTCACCCAAAACTGGGGCTGGAGATTGCCCTCCGACTTCTCAAGAAACTGACAAAGCTTGTCATTATGAATACCCAGAATCTTGCTCAAAATAGATGACTTTTAATTGCTCTGATAATATGAGAGAATCCTCCTTCAAGAAGAGTGATGGTGGTCGAGAAACAAAACTAGCAGGAGGGAAAGAATTATCATAATCATCAGCAGTTATCAAACCTGGTTCACTTTTGCACTTTATTTCGTCCCCTTGCGCTCCATCACGAGCAACTTGTTGAGGGGATGTTGAGGTTACCCAAAAGGAGACGCAAACTTGACAACATTTCATTTAGTACAATTCCTGCTCAAAAATAATTCATCAACAAGTTTACATGCTTAAATGATGTCTATGAACATTGCAATTTATTTTATGAAAAAATGAGATGAATAATACAAGTGAGGACGGAACATAACCTTATCGCATACAAAAAAATAGTGCAAATATTTTATTTCAAAGATGTATATTTTAAATTTTCATACACAAATTTCCAAATTGTTACAATTTTGACAAAGCACAGCATTCTGCACCTGTTATTTTTGGTTTCGACGTAACAATTCGATAAATAATCATGCTGGGTAAGCGTTAAAACTTCATGTCCTCATAGATTTAATACATTTTACTAATTTTTTCACTTACACTTAAGTAAACGATGCAGTAAAATTTGGATTTTTCGGTCTGCCTTCCATCCTTATACATAAAAAATACAAGGGAGTGAGACATTCTGACAATGTAAATCAATACACATTAACTCTAGGGTTTTGTGTTACAAATATTGCTATTCATTCTCTATTGACTGTGCCCATTTTTCGCTACAAGCGGACTTCGTTATCAAGTTGAGACGGGCAGTTTTCATTTACATTCTATATTTTGTACTCATTGTACCTACGTTGTTTGAACACATTTTTATTTGAAATATTATATACGTATTACTTTAGTGTCGGTGTTTAGGGTCGCTGACACGCTCTTAATCTATCTACTGTAAAAACACTTATATTACTGGAATTAGTTATAATTTATTGGGTCGTAATGCATTTTACCACTTTTTCATAGTGACACAATATGAATTGGCTTAGACATGCGTAAACGTGCAATGGTATAAGTGAATTCTAATAAGTTTCAGCAACGCAGCATCAAAGAAAATCATTAGAAAAAATCATCAAACTACTGATACAATAATATAAAAACGACTTAATTGCCGTCAAATATTACACTTGCTACTTACAATATTAAAGGTTTCAAAATTGATGTTGTTGTGGATTATATCAAAGCAAACGCTCTAGATTGTCAAGTGCTTTCAATTTAATTAATATTTGCAGGAACCTTGACGATATTCAGTTCCCCCCGTCGTAGATCAGGATCAGGGATCATGTATATTTTAGAGGTAAACTTATTTTAATGCATGTTAAATGGTCTCCTTGAAATTTTGTTGTAAATTAAAGTACAGTAAATTATTACTACTTACAAACCATATTATCGATATATTGTGATTGTGATTACGGGTAGCTAATCCACGTTTTTGCTGAATGCTCTGTTCTGTCCAGCTCTGTATACAGTGTAGTCCAAATTCCTACAGGTGAAGTCACATCATAAACCTTCATCTTCATCATAATCCTCACATGATAACCAAAGAAAGGAACGCTCATAAAAGAAATTTTTGCCTACCTACCACTCTAAACATGAGTCAAAACGTAAAAAGCAGCACAGATCCCGCTCACGAAGTCGAGAAAGGCGACGCAGGTAATCAATCATTCAATCTAAATGTATTAGCTTAACCCATATAAACCCATTGCTTTATATGTAGGCTAAATATTTCAAAGATTTTTGGTAAGGATACTTTATATTGCATCGTATACGATGCGTGGAAAAATGTTTTATCTCAAAATTAAATATTCTATGTCAATGGAACAATGTTATCTATAAAAAGCTCTGAGCGCGATCGTCGTCGTCGAGAAAAATCCTCATCAAAATCTCCCCACAAAAAGCATGATGAAGACAAAAATTTGGAGCGGAGAAGTTGGGAAAGCAGCAGCAGCAGAAGGTATGCCGAACGGTAGTATCACTGCTTCCAACTTCTATTTCTATACAATATCTAACCCATTCTTGAATTAAATATAAACTCAATGCTCAATAATACTTAAATCATTTTCTTAAACTCTGTTGCGTTATGTGTATATATGCCATATTATTAATATCCAAACAATATCCTCGAATACTTTTTCGATGATTTGTAATAACGTCGTGATTTATTTACAACGATTTATCAGAAACCAGCATTCACGATCTCATTCCAGATCAGCTTCCAGAGAGCGAGAGCGTGCTCGAGAGAAAAGTAAGTTGTACAAATATTACAACTATTTTATATTTTTTAAATTTGTTTAAGCGTGTACTGATTGTTGTAAATTTTCTATAGACAAACAAGAGGTGAAACTCTTAATGCAAAGGAATTATGAAGAGCAGTTAGAAAAAGTGAAGAGTGCGGCAACTCAGCCTTTAGTTCCACTTCCTGCGGCAAACCAAGCTTCAAAACTAGTGGAACAAGTTCAAAAACGGAAGCTTTTATTTAGCAAAAAGGTTCGCAGCTTTATTGTTAACAAGCTTTTAAATGAATTAATTTATAATACTATAATCTGTTCAATATTGGATGTGTTTTGGTAGTAGAATCATAGTATCAATATATTAACCTTATGCTTTAAAAAAATTCTAGCCTGAAGAAGTTAGTACTACCTCATCCCTTTGGAAGCAGACCGCTTTGGCTGATGATTCGGACGGGAAAATGTCTGCCAAATTTAGGCGACTGATGGGAATGAAGGACGAAGGTGAGGCAAATCAAGGTTTGTACATATGACTCTAAAATAAATAATTTATTTTCGCTGTCAATTCTTGTCGAGTTATTCACTAAACTCGAACGATATTGTAAGAGACTATTTTTTGGTATTTACCATTAATTAAATCATTTTTTATCCTGCACCTGTAGAGTCTCCTTCGACATCGGCTTCCTCAAGCACATCCGAAGTAATTAAGGCACAACAGCAGCGCTTTGCTGAATTAGAAAAGCAATATGAAGAAGCACGGATGACTACCCACACTCAACGAGGCTTAGGGTTGGGCTTTGGTTCTTGAATGTGACTCATTAACTCGTTTCCCATTCTGCACGTCATTTCATTACTGTTTATGAATCGTAACTCGTACACACCCATGAATTTCATAAATTAATATGGGTCCGGAAATCAAATTTTGACTTGCAAATATATTTATCCCTAGAATTTTTGACCAGTTGTAGAATGTTACAAATAAATTATTACACGATACGAATAAAACCACAAAAGATTCGTAATATATGAGTACTATGCCTACTTCCTAACGTTTTGTGAATGTTATTGATTTTGATCATGCAACCATTAAAAATTGCACATTGAATTCATTTTATTAATCATTATGCACAGAATTAGATTACAGTACGTTTTACAATATTAACTTACAGTAATTTCAAAGGTTTCGTCACTTAGGAACATACTCATTTAAAAAAGAGGTTATTGGTCGCATAAATAATTAGTCAGTAGTCACTAGAAAATAATACATTGAGCAGGTCACCAAAATCCTTCTCTTCATTCCCAAAGGCTTTGGTTTCCTCTTCTGCAAAATAAATTTTAAAACTCGTTAAATGAGCAGGAACAATATTATGACACATACACCTTTTAAAAATTTGACTTACCACTAGAATCTACATAGTCAGTCTCATCCATAAAATGTGATTTCTCGGGATCCACATCCATTGAAAGCTCACCGTTTTCACTAGCCGCATTCACATTGTTTTTATTCAAAGGTTTAGTCAGGTATTTACTAAGATTTTGATTAGGGACAGGTTTCGCTTTTAGTTTCCAGGCTTGATTGATGTGGGACAAAAATGGGTTGATTGGATACTCATAGGAAGGCTGCAATGACAACTCTTCCGTGTAAACCATATAGCCTTTGTTCTGTTGCAGAGCTCCCGTGCGTTGCTCTTGTGACCTTGTGGAAGTAGGTACACCGTCTACATAAGCTACACAAAACACACTGCAGTAATTTTTTTGTAGAACAAAATAAGTAATGATTTATGTCCAGAAATTAATATTATGTCTTAGATTATCGCCGCTTTTACCGATCATCAAGGTAAGTTGGTGTAGTGTGACTAGAAAGGTCATACACCTTGATAAAGCTACTTTCAAGTTGAGTTCCATTATTTTATGAACACAGTTTTTAGCAACACAGACGTGAGAAGCAGTTCGCCGTATGGCAGTACGGCGAATGTTAGAGCTTAAAACTGTTTGGATACGTTTTTATTGATATAAAATAAATTTTACACAGGAAGTCTCACATTTGCAAATATTTTGATGACTAACACCACCCAATAAACTTGTAATTAAAGCATGTTTATTTGCTACTAATTGCAACAAATAATAGTTGTCACCAACATGATTTTATTATTAAATATTAATCATTTTTTGAGGCATGATTACACCCGTCAGCGAAGCTCGTCAAATGTATGTCAGAGAAAAAGTGAGCTGAGTAAACGAGAACATCCAAGTTATGTTTTGTTCTCTTATTCCCAAGAATCATAATGACTGCATTCAATTTTTATTGGTGTTGGTGACGAACAGCACCGAAGTAATAAGGTGCACCGTAATCGATCAGATTGCGAAAGTATTCTAATTTTAAACGTTTTTACATGCTCGTTAATTTCTGCTCATTTATGCATAGTCGTGTTGCTACTTGCAATACTTAGAGTGTAGGCATGCATTCATAAAACGGATGGGTGTACATATACCAATCTAATATAGGTTGTATCAAGTGAGCAAGAAGAAGTGCATGAATGCAAAGGGGATCCTAGTGGACAACTTTACAATATTTAAAACGTACTTAAAGTTATTTGCATTCTCAGCTTTTCCATGCATACGAGCATACGACCTAGGAAATGCACTGTATATTTAAACGTGTGTATGAAAAACGGAAATTCTAGATAAGTATGACCCTATTCATTTTTTAACCCATTCGGCTTAAAATAAGCTGGCCTCCTGTCTTATCCATATTGTAGTCAAATTAACCTTTAGTATTACTTGACGTATTTTTCCTATGCTTGTTATGTTGTTTGAAGCCTGAAAACTTTGCATCAACCGTGAATTAACTTGCAATGTCATTTATATAAACGATGCAAGAAAAAGTGTCAGATTTTTTAACTTTGCCAATGCTTACAAGTCTTAGTATGTCATATCTCTCTACTTCGGTTGTGGCTTTTAAAATTACTTAGCTATAGCGTGAAATCCACGAAGGGCCAATGGATTATGTATGATGGATACATAGCAGTGAAATCCGTAAGTAGAAAATAAAAGTGCCATAAATCACTTGTGAAAGTGAATATTCGCTACGAAATTGTGTTAGCAGATTGAGTCCCATATCCATTTCTACTAGAGTTAAAAATAAATATTGCAACTTGCAAAACCACCTACACATTTTCAGGACGTGCAAAACGAATTCACATGCATTAATGCCGACTTGGGTCCTTACAAGATTTCTCTAATCAGATGTTGGATTAAAAACTGGTGATATGACATAACTCAATACCTGAAAGTCCAGTTGTAGTACATTTTTGACATTCTAATTTAACAATAGCCTGATAAGCTGCAGGTAAAAGCTTGTGTCGTACATCAAATAATGCAGTATATGGTAACTAAACACCACCGTTTTTCCCTTCCAATAAAATACCAATGCTGATTGATAAAGTCATGTAACTAGGAAGAAGTCTAGCCCGCCAACCAAGTCCATGTCACAAAATGTATTGATACATACATACTTTCACATCATATCATGATAATAATATGAAATATGTAGATGATGGGGTTAGTTTGAATTTGAGGAAAGGATGTAAGGAAGCAGGTACTTTTCCTACTGGTCAACCTACTACCGTTTACCTGCTGCTGGAATTTTAAAGTTTGAGCTAGTGAATTTCACTTAACATGCATGACTTACCCTTGTACAATACAAAAATACAGTTGAACCGGGTGGAAGTAGAAACTAGAGTAGGAACCGGAGCATTACACGGCATAGCACACGTATCCATTTAAACCCATTGTTCATGGTACTCAGTTGAAAACAGTGACTAATATGTTCACCTTGATCATAATGATACAATTACATTTACTTGAAAATTACATTTAACTACAGTTCATAAAAACCATATCAATTTGGCATCAGTACAAAATAAATTTCAATTATTAGCCTTATGATGTGTCCACAATAAAATACAATGATTATAAAATAACATTAGCACCAAGCAAAAACATCCGTTTTCATTTTTTTCTCTGAAATTCGAAATAGCAGCAAAATATTTACTCTGCATCCTTATGCACTTAAAGAGACTATTTATGTATGGTACGCTCAGAACGTCGTTTTTACACATATAATATAAATGCAATGACATATTTTTGCTGATACAAATATCCGGATCGTGTTCATCGTTTTGGTAATACGAAGAAGGTATACATTCGATGGTAAGAAAACAAATTAAACGTTGAAAGTTAGTATTATGTCTTGGTGAAATTAGTTTATAGCTTTATGTATGAACTATTGAAGTTCGCGTGATGCAAATCCAAGAAATGAAACTTGATCTCGCGGACAGGTTTTGGAAAACACAAAGTTCTCCCTGGTCTTTTCATGAAACAAATGCGTTTACTTTGTAGTGCTGGTGGAGATGAATAATTAACAGTGCTGATTAATTTTTATAATCCTTAATTTTAAATTATGGTTTAAAGGTTAGGTTCATTTAATATTTTTCTTTCCGGTTTTGCATGTACAGTCATTGTTGGATATTAATTTTAAGTGTGGTATTTTTAGATGGTACAATACCACCATTTTAATTGGTTCATTCACTTTTTCGAGTCATTTACGTAACTTTCCTTTTCGAAAATCATAACTTTTTTATTGCAATTCGTACGTGATTGTTACATAAACAAATAATGTGTTTCCTTTCAGTCAATTTAGTAATTATGATTGAATAATAAACCTAAAAATTATTTTATAACTAACCTACTAACTAACTAACTATAGTTTTAAATTTTTTTTATAACTAACTTTACCTAACTTTTATAGATATAATAATAATATGGATTTATTTCAATATTGATTGGCCACAGCCCTTACAACCAGTACATTTTACATACATTTTGCATCATTAATATTCATTACAAAGGTTATTGTAGACACGCATGTCTGTTTCTTAGCATATTTTTAACAAAAAGTGTACTACGTCTTAGCTTATCTTTATCCATACACTTAAAGGAATTTTCATATCCAGTTTCATTATCTGGTAACACATATATACCAAGGAATAGTTATTTTCGACATTATTACATACATTACATTATTACATATTACATTATATTATTACATAATTTACATGTTTTATCTTCAGTTGGGTCATAAAAATGCTTGAGGCGATTTAACCTGAAATGGCACATCTGAAAGGCCGTTTGTCAAACTCTAACTAATCGTAAGTCTTACAAATTTTATACTGGGTGCTTCTTCTCTGCCTACTCTTACTTTACTCTGCTTTTACTTTATCCTACCACTCTTATATCATCATCATCATCATCATCATCATGGTGCAACGTGAATAACGTAATGGTAACAAAGGCTAGGTTGAGAGAAATTGCATAGCGAAAACGATTTTTTTAGAAAGAAGAATTAGAGTTGCATGCTACAACAATATTAAGTAGGTTTAAAAGAGGAGGAAAATAATGAAAAATAATTTTTGAATAATGAAAGAATTAAAGAATGATCAACATCATCAAGATTGTCTTGCTCTTATTGTAAGGAGGAGCAACTCTCCTATTACTTTCTCCCAAACAAAATAATGGGTTCTAATGCTACCAATTAGACCGTGTTAAGTAAAGTAAAATTAGTAAAGTTATACCGCGCCCATATTAATTTCTTCCCTCTCATTTTTTCATTAAATTGCAGAGTTAGAGCGTGGCAAATGGAACTGGTACTAACCGTTTAGTATGCTCACAACCGGAATAAGCTGACTGTTGTTGATCAAGCGAGTTGTTCAGAAATGATAAGGTAAAAAAATGTTTTTGTTAATTAAATCATTTAAGTTGAAAAGCAATGTTATCTGAGTGATCATGGGCATTTTTTGAGGGGTATTAGTAATTGTACGTTGCATCTCAAAGTTGTATCTCATTAAAATGTAGCATTGTCAAATGGAGTAGCTGGAAGTGGCAAAGTAAGTATTCAAAAGTAGCTGTACAAATTTGTCAGTTCGTTTACTAGCCACACTCATGTTTCATTTGCATTATAATCGCATGGAAAATTACTGAAGAGTTAGGGATGGTGGAGTTAAATTAGCATTTAGCATGCTCCTTCCTTACACTTGAACTTGTTACACAGATACATAAAGATGATAGATACATGCAAAAAAGTGTGACGAAAGAATTTCAGACTGATTATATCCTTGACCACTATTAAAAGCATGTTTTTTTGCAAACTCTCTGAAGCATGTCATACTGCTTATGAAACTGGATGCCTTGGTTTTTGTTTTCAAACAGTCTGGTTTTCTTTAACTTAA
Source organism: Orchesella flavescens (assembly GCA_964034955.1). NCBI lineage: Eukaryota > Metazoa > Arthropoda > Collembola > Entomobryomorpha > Orchesellidae > Orchesella > Orchesella flavescens. Next base: position 11,874,512 of record OZ035953.1, on the reverse strand, counting down.
TTAAACTTACTTATCGATTGAACCTTTTGTTTTATCGATTTTGTTCTTCTTGGAAGAATATTGTTGTTCAACTAAAGTGGTGCAGGCAAACTCATTCAGTATCTAATCGTAAGTCTTAAAAATACTATACTGGGCTCTAAAATTTGCTCCTAGCCAATTTTGTTAAAAACAGCTACCGTGGCTATATTTTTCCTGTTCACTTTATCTTGACCCGGAAAATAGCTAATACGACTATTTATCAGATTCCAATAATATCTTTCCATATAAAAGTTGCAGGGAACGTGACACTTTCTAAAATGCATACAAAACTTTTAGGAAGTTTTTAGGTTATCACGATAAATTCGGTTATCACTCTTATTAAATTTGTTAAATTTTCTAGTATTTAATTTTCTGGTAAGGCTTGGGCCTGTGCCGTGTAAGAATAAATGGGAGAGCGTGTGAATCTGTCCTTAAAGAATCCTGGAGACGAGAGTTATGTTTGCAGTTCAAACCAATGGAATCCCAACACATTCTCTATCACGATCGAGAGCTTCTAAGAACTCATCACAGGGAGGAGCACTCTCAAGCCAAATTCACAAACCCGTTGAAGTACGAAGGTGGAACTTGTCGGTATCCTAAATTTAAATGTTCTTTTTACTCCCAGCACAAGTGCGTAAAAAGGTGTGCAGTTTATGGAGAGCTCAAGCACGCAGAAAAGCACTTCTTGAAATCGGAGTAATTACATTTTACTCTTAAGATTACAAGCACACAGTACTTTCACATAATTTTAAAATTGATTGTGAAATGTTCGGAAGTCATCAAATAAAATCATTTTTTTTCTTATTTCTTTACGTCGCAGGTATCGTTCGAGAAGCTGGTTCTACTTCCAACCATCTGGTCCAAACCAGGAAGCACAAAGCAGGTGTTTATTGCCCACTTCTTTGCTTACATTTTCTAGTTTTTTTAAAGAGATTAATAATAATTTTGCAGAAAGGATGATGAGAAACATCCCAACCCCAATAGGATGGTGACACTGGATGCATGCATCACTGCCATTACTGATCACAGGAAGGAAAGGAAGAAGGAGCTTTTGGAATTAATGAAGACGGAAACATTTGGATATTTGGTTAGATGTATTTCGGCAATGTAGTTACTACTCCGTAAGTATTTAAAAACAATGAGTTGTTCTACATTCCTACTACAACATTATAGTTTTTTTCTAAAAAATGCGCTACCGTTTCTCATGGGGAAAAATTATTCTTATAAATATTTTTCAGGGTTAACAGCACTCCCCATTAAATAAAGGCATATATTACAGTTACTTTCCGACAATTTTGTGCCTTTACTTGCACTTAAGAAAATTAAAAATCGAGCATAAAATTCTTTATTTCTCCCAGCACAAGGGATCTTTTAATAATGGGATCCCAGCAAAATGCGGGTGTGTACGCCCAAAGCGAACGAATCCTCTCAATGTGAACGCATCCAGCTCCAGGTAGGTATATCAAATTATTTGCGTTTTGTCGGTTCAGTCATTCAGTTGATAGAGTTTAGTCAGTGTAGTGTGGTCCAACCAAAATTTTATAATGTTTTCCATCAGGTAATGGTAATTATAACTAGCAGACCCGCCATAAAATTAATGGTCGATAAGTGTCTATATTTGTCATCACCCTACGTGATTTCAAATATGGTCAATTAATATTTTTTAAGCTAAGTCAAAAGTCAAGTTTTATGTCGTCGTCGTCGTAGAAACAGTTGACTGCAAAAAATGAACAGCAGCGAATATTACAACTTAATGCTGAGGATAAAGTTACAAAGTTTGAGGCAGAGCTGAAACGTTATAAATCAAAAGGCTTGGAATTGCGTGCGAACGTGATGCACGCAGATTTTCAAAGTTCGTGGACTAAAAAGCGATGTAAATGGTTGACGTGATCAGGTTACATTATTGAGTAACAACCTTTCCCCAATTTCGAATCGACAGATAGACCTTACAGGATCCCTGCTAATCTTTTGTGGAAAATACATCGCTAAATACCTTTTAGGACGTAGATTCTAGACTTAGGGTCTGTAGTATTGTCAAACTTACGCAACCATAAAATTCGAAAATGCTTAGAAGGCATGAAACTTGAAGAAATGGGTCGGCATTTCTACCTATTATTACTAGTAGTATTAATATTATTATTATTGAATATTATTGAAGTTTATGTACGGCGGCTAGCAACAATTATTTCAAGAATTTGGATTACGTACTTCATAATACTTCTCCCAAGGAAGGTACAGACTATTCCAAATCCAGTGGACCGGCATACTTACATTCAAATAGCAGGGGTAACCTTACTAATGAAAAGTGATGTGGATCGAGTCAAAGCAAAGTTAAATGGATGATTCGATGGCCAACTAATATACAGAGGATTCTCATTCGTACAACAATTCCGTTCAATTCTGGGATTACATGCAGACAAATGCAATAATTTTCGAATGAACCCTTTTCAAAACGATATTCAATAACTCATTTTACTCAATCGGTAACCAGAATTTTGGTTTGGGATTAATAAGGGTATTGTTTTTTCTCTCTTCTCATTCAAGACGTAGGAAACTATTTTGCGATATCTTAAATCAAAAGACATTGTTTAAGCGATCATGTAGCCAGGAAGAAATCTATTTGTAACTGTTTTCATACTTAAAGGAAAAAACAGACATGAGATACATTTCCCATGTTTCATTTTTCCGTACGTAGCATAGAGGATTTCTTAGAAGGGTTACACGGCGTGTAGAAGTAGCCGAAAAAATTTTATATTGTAATATGGAAACATGTAGCGTTTATTTTAAAATTTACTTGGGTATATTTTAGGTATCGAGGGATTATTTCAAAAGTTCTTGGGAACATTGGCGTCTATTTGGTGGATTTACGAGTCAGTATTTGAACTTCCGGAGGAGTTTAAAATGTATCGACCATATGCCATTAGGTTTCGATGTCTGAATGTGAAACTAGACAACTCAGACATGACAAAGATTCTTGAGTATTTCGAATTGTATAGTAATAGTAGAATAGTTGTACTGCATTGTTATTTTTGAATAGTACTTTACAATAACAAAAAATTACGTTGTGTGTAGGTATTAGACATCCTGTTTAAATTTGTGAAATTCGATTCAAAGGATTTCGCTAATTAACGGCTTGTCTTTCCCAATTGGAATAAAGCGACACTCAAAATCTGGAGGAAAAATGCATGCCTGAAAAATAGCTATAAAAAAGACTGCGGTGACAAACAAATTTATTATTTAACTTGTTGGCAATGCTTAAGAAAGACATTGACGATTTGCGTAATCATTTGATATGTGGTATCCAAACCCGATGCTCACGGAGATGATACTGTCATGAAAACGCAGGCAGTGGGTTGTGATGTAAAAAACTGTATGCTACAGTTTTCGAGTCCACTACGCATTCCAATTCTCAAGCATCAATTCTAACATTGAAGTGGACAGCTTGGAGAAGCAAAGATGACGTTGCGTAAGAACTATGCAAAATTATAAATATTTTTCCACTTTAGTATGGAAAGGTTCTCTACCTTTCTATATTCCTTCAAGTGGAGGAGATAACGGTAATATTTAATAATATCAGTAATATTTTTTGAGAGATGCTTAATTTTTCAACATGTTTTCTCACTCTGGTATTACAGGTTGCACCTGCAGTGTTGAAGATCAGGACCTCAAAAACCTGGACAAAGTATCTCAGGCAGCAGATAAGATAAAATCAAATAGGATAAAATTCGAAGATCTTGTCAGTCAGTCGATGTTCAACATGGGTGTAAAAAGCACTTCTTGAAATCGAAGTAATTACATTTTACTCGTACGATAACAAGCACTAAGTACATTCTTAAAGGGTTGCGCTTTCTCCACTAGGTAATGCATATAAAGAGTAATGAATATGATGTTCATATTATGATAAGTGAATAGATTGATAATACGTTACTTTGGAGTGCCAATTTATATAGATTTATTAAGTGTAAGGCCGAATCTGGAGAGAGCGTAGAATTTGGTGTTGATGGTTAGCTAGCTGAGCTCTCTCTACTTTGCATCACATTATCATCATCATGATCATGAATAGTAAGTAGGTACATAAGATGAAATGCACTCTGAAGATGACCGCATTTCATTAAGATGACAAATCATAAGATCGAGCTAAAAATATAAATGCCTAATTACATCCTGCTTGACGTATGGAAGGAATGCCATCCGTCACTAAAGTCATTCTCACGCCTGATGAAAGAACAACGACAGTTGGATGAAAAATAAATAAATTTACTGATGAAACTGGTTTATCAGACCCACTGGGAGAAAACTGGTAGAAATATAATAGTTGATGAGGACACTTTCCAATGGAAGATTAATGATATAAAGGGTGATGACTGCCACATGCTAATCATCACTCGTCTAATAATTTTAATTGAATAAAAGTTATGAGAATGGTTTTTAAATTCTATGAATTCACGTACATTGTTGATTTTAGAATTTACAACATCTCACGATTGCTTTGAACTAATGAACTAGTGTGTCGATACCCGCATGGTCTCCACCATCTTTTAAACTTTGACATTTGATGGTGTCCGCGTTGGTATTGACCTGAATGACAAACGTTATCAGTCGAGGTCAACAGTCACTCCTGTCTCCAAGACAAGTATTCTGAGGAGCTTACCCAAATTGCAGAAATACAGAATCCTGATTCATAGACTTCCACTGGAACGTGTGACGTATATCAATGTTGAAGGAGATTTGACAATATCATTGATTCAGTTTGATGTATGTATATTAATCAAGCACGTCTTGAAATCGAAGTAATTACATTTTACTCACACGATTACAAGTACTAAGTACTTTCACTTTATGATTTGATGTTTATTATTTGTATTACTTAAGGTTATATTCAGTCAGCTAATATAACTAACTTAAGAAAATGCAGAAAAAAGATGATAAACGTTCGGTTGCTTCAAACTGACAAAAAGGACAAGAATAAATGTGTTCTGAATCTTGAAGCTGCTTCAAACTGATAAACAACGCAATATTCAAAATCTTGAATCTAAAAACGAGCAATTGAAAAATGAAATGAAGCATCTCATTATTCACGAAGAAGATTTTGCTAGCATCTTATTTGAAATGACTACCAACTTGATAAGTTTGGAAATAAGCGGCATTTCCAGAAGAGCCTACCACAATAAGCCGTACCCTTTCCTTTTGGAAATGGAAGCAAATGATTTTTTCATTGGAAATTGGGATGAAAGAGTGCGACCCTTATCAGATGCCTTTTTTAAAAAGTATTTAACACAACTGGAAATCAATCTGTTATCTATTGAATTTCCAATCTCTTGGACCTAGAAATGAAATGGATCAACCATACCTTCGTTGATATACATTACATAAGGTCAGTAGCAACTTTCATGGACCTAAACTAGTTTTTTATACTCCCGACGCTACTCATCTCGTAATGGAGATGAAAGGTATTATGCGCAAAGCAGCTTTGGAATGGGGTTTGATCGTGCTCCTAATAGGTTTCCAGCACATAGGGACAGACCAACTACTATGCCTTATGACGTGCCAATGCCTCCTCCGGCTCGAGTTTACACTCCCCCACAACCAATCAATCCATTACACTAGCAGCAGCACAAGGGTACAACGATTCCACGCCAAAAACTTCGTAAGCAACATCATCGAAAGCACAAGTCAAAACCATCAAAGAATTTGCTACCCAAAACTCAACCTCCCCCACTGTTTGACTTACGGCTAGCTGAATTTCCTCCTTTAACTTCTTCAGCAGGTCCCTGCATGACCGGACAGACCGAAATGACATACATTTAACATTACATGTAATTCATGTGCATGTATGTACATGACTGCATGACATGAACATGAAAATTTTGACATGAATATCATGTCACAGGACATGAACATGATTTTTTTCTTAGTACCTGACATGATCTATTTACTAATTCAAGGTGATAACTATTGTGACTTTTTGGATTTAAACACCGCATGTATGAATCAAACATCTGGAGGCTCATTCCTTCCTTACAGAAACTAAATGTTTATGGAATTGTAGACCCTTACGCAAGCCAATTCTCAAGCATCAATTCTAACATTGAAGTGGACAGCTTGGAGAAGCAAAGATGCCGTTGCGTAAGAACTATGCATAAATATTTAGTTTGGATGAAAACTAGTTTAGAAATTAAGGTTGAATACATTGTCGGTCCTGTAGTCATTCCTTCAACCTCTCGTAGATTGCCGATTGTTTGAGCCTACTTCCAAATTCAAGAAAACTGGATATAAAGGGTAACAGCAAATACATTTTGCTTTCGTTACATTTTTCAGCTCCAGTTTAATTGTTCTAGCCGTCATTGCATTGAAAGCTGAAGGGTTGCCTCTTAATACTCCTGGTTTCAAAACCATTGATATCGAAACCAAATCTACGAGATGAGGAAACCCAATACGAATAAAAAGTTTGAGGAGGTTGAATCAAATGCTAAATCCATTTAAATGAGAGTAACCTTTGGGGACGCTGGGGGTTGCCAAAGAATTGGACGGGAGCTGAATTTAAGGCAGTTCCTAATTATCCAACTCGAGAGCAAACGGATTTGAAATATATTATAGCGTTGATAAATTAAGAAGATCGTGAAGCGTTTGAAGTGATAGCTAAATAACCGTACTTATAAATCCGTCCGATAAAAATATTACATGAGTTTAATCTATTAAACATCGTGGTTTTCAACAGTGCTCGGAATTTCAACGGTTACCATACAGACCACACACATTTTTAAAATATTCCTACTACTGAATTAAAAACCAGTCCTAAACACAGGCAGGTATGTATATGAAGGTTTTCAATGCAGCCGACATTGTTAGGGGCACTTTACATCATTGTCCCCAATCCTTACCCTTAATTAAATTGCTAGATTATAATCCTTAGATTTACTCAGTAGAGTATAAAGTAGAAAATATATGCATCGCTTCATTTTTAAGATTTATGAGTCATTTATATATCTGACCTGGCTCCAAACTCATAGATAGAAACTCATGGTGCTGAATGTTATTTGCTTAACTACAAAAGTCTTCCCTTCCTTGAATAATTCATTTCATTTCCCAAAATAATCTTACACTAACAAATTTTGATTTAGATATATTTCTTTAAAAGTTTGATGATGATGATTATGATGATTGATGATAGTGAAATTGTAGATAGTTGATAGATATGTGAGATATTACTATCTATTCATGCTTAAATTTAATAAAACCTTAATATTTATAATTTACTAACTATTTTAAAATAAATTTCTAATACTATTTAAACTAAAAACGGGTTGAAATACTTATTTGGATAAAAATTTGCAGACCTGTCCTGTGGCAGTTGCGGTGGTCGATTCCCCAGCCAGTCAGCCAGCCAGCCAGCCTTGGACAAAGGCCATGAATAAGAACAGGATGAAATCGCTAAAAAATTATAAAATATTTATTCCTTTAAATTAAGATTCGTTCAAATCAAATTCACTACTTCAACAACTGTAGAAACGCAAAAAGCAACAGTAAAATATTTTTGTGAAGTATAGATAGGAGAACAACATAAATCAATAACTGCAGTCACAATAAAAAATAAACCTGATAACATAGGAGTGTAAAGAACTAACAATTTAGGGGTTATAAACGAAAACTGATGACATTTGACACTTAAGACAACATCCAAGATATGTGCGCTTATATAAACCCGAAATTTATCAGTATAAACATTCTATTTTGTATTTTTTCTATATTTAAAGTTTGCTTTAGAATTTAAAAATTCCTTCAGAGAATGGAATCCATGTAGAAAATATGGATAGATAAGAAGATCTCGGTATCTAAAGAAGCGTATATTCTAATAAAAATTATTGACTTCCTACCTTGAAGTTGACTGTTCATTGCCATCAGCTTTTGATCATTTCCAGGATTCCAGGCTCAACATCTCCCATTCGATTCAAAGGGGCTTCGTTGTAGAAGCTAAAAATAATTCAATAACGTAGTTATAAATAACTTGATAAAATATGTTATGTGAGGAACTACTTTATTTTCTTTAAAAACGGATGAAAAACTGAAAAGCGTTGTTTTTTGTTGAAAAGAAAATGAATGTTTGTTTAACAATGGAAGAGAAATACAAATTGTTACGTGGTTGTGTTACATACTAATTGGGAGTGGGATCAATAACATGTATTCTGCATCTGAGTCTGAATTTTTCAATTAAATGGAATATCGTTAAATGCTATGCATACAAGTCGGTTTGTTTGGTGTTAAAAAAAGTTTAAAAAAATAATCTTAAATAAAATGATGTATATTATTTCAAGTTATGAATGTACATTATGTGTATATCACAGCAATGCAAAGCACTAAAGTAATAAAACTCCTACTAAAGTGATAAACGACCTGTTGGATACCAGCTTAGTGATAGACATGCATTTTAGTAATAATTTTACTTACCTCCATTATTACTATTACCATTGTCATTGTCCATCCTTCGTTCTTGACCAAAGAAAAAGAGGAAGGAGGACGCACCATCATGAAAAAACCATCTTACGCTGTAAGAAAATAAAATACAAGGGGTTCTTAGTCAGATATTATTCAATTCAACGAAAATTCAACAATTTTAATAACCCTTTTCGGTTTGCATATTCTTTTTACTATGTAATTGCATTGCGAACATAAGACATTGAAAATTAGATATTTTTCTGACTAAATGAGCATGAAGATCTGATATAAAATCATATACCATGCATAAAGTTCTACAGCATCTTTGCTTGCTTCCGTTTTAGGTTCCCCTTTGAAGTAATTTGCCATGTGTAGATGAGTGTGCATATATTTGTCCACCTGATATAAGATTCACTGAAAATTTTGTACAACAAAAATTTACACCAAAGCAATTCCACATGATATACATAGTATATATCTCTATCTGCTGTTTTTTTGTAGCCGCTCGTATTGTAATATAGAGATGTCTCAACTCTATATAAAGACATAAATGTTTATGCATGTACTATAACTCGTCATAATAAATTTACATGTAAGTATTTACTTATTTGTTACATGGATATAAGAAAAATGTTGTTGAGCATTGCGTAAACAAAACATTATTTTTTTTAAAATCAGACATCTACAATAGCATGAAGGGTATAGACCACTTGTTGGTTGCATGCTGATGCATCATTATGTAGTGGGGAATATTTGGCTTACATCATGTAAGATTTGATCTCACTCGTGCTCTATCTCCACAAAAATTTTCTCGACGCTTTTCTCCATTTACTTAGTCCAAATGAGCCGTTAGCTTGAGTGGTTTGTTGTCAACGACTTTAGCCTTCACCTTATTATTATTGTATATTCTTATATCCATGCAACAAACATGTACGTACGTAAACTTACTGTAAAATTAAAGGTCAATGAGACCCGGCCAATAGCCGCGGTACAACCTTAGCCGCGGATATCAGAATGCCCCTAACTTGTTACACTAGTCCACACTCGATGGCTCGGCTAATACATGTACCTTGCGAAGCCCGAGGTCTCATTGATCTTAAGCTTTACAGTACATATTATGACGAGCTATTATATGCAGAAACATTTATGTATGTATATAGACTTTAGATGTCTATGCATCACATACGAGCAGCTCCAAAAAAAACAAGCCTATATGTATCTTATGTGGAATGGCTGGTGTAAATTTTTGTTGTAAAAATGCGCAGTGAAGCTTATATCAAGTTAAAAAAATACATGCACACTCAACTACTCATGGCAAATTGCTTCAAAGGGGAACACAAAATGGAAGCAAGCAAAAATGTTGCAGACTATTATGCATGAATACATGACTTCATATCAGCTCTTCATACTCAAATTCGATTCTAGTGAAGCATGGTTAATTTTAGGCAGAAAATATCTGATTATTAGAGTTTCCTGGCCGAAACGCTAAAATAACTTGCCAGACTCGGATACAATGCATGCAAAAAAATTTTAAGGCTACTAAATTTCATTAGGTAGAAATAAGAAGTATTAAGTTCATCTTACCTTTTAACTTGCTACCTCCTCACAACATCTTCACGCCATCAGCAGAACCGCTTTTATCTCTCGTCCTCTTTCATGGGGAAAAGAGGAAGGGACTGTAAAAAATGAATGAATGAGAAGCATTAGTGATATATTACAATGTATATCAAAAAACCTTATGCACTATAGTAAGCATCAGGTGAGTACAGAAGTATATTGAATGCATCGGCAATTAATTTTTTTTATCATAACTGTCATAAAAAGCATGCATAAAAAGTAAAGGCTGACGCTTAATTAATTAAGCAAACTTACACGAGAAAGTGGAAGAAACCTGAGGATGAATCCTTTTGCGTACTTGTTTCCAAACCAACACTTTTCAATTTAATGTTTTTAATAATTTTTTTAACTTTTTTAATTATTGAGGCTTCACTTGTCCCACTTATAATGTTTTTTGCGTTTTTTACGATACTTTTAAGTGTGTAACGCACGGAGCCTCCACAAGGGAGACTCCACTTGTTCTCTCTACGCCGCTCCAATGTATAATGGCTAAAAATTCCACTCGCTACTCAAGCACTCCTTGCTACTAGCTTCTTGTCCTCCTCGTTTCCCATCTTGAAAGGAAAGCTTCGCTCTGTAGTGGGAGCGAAATGTTAAACGTACAGGGTGTCCAGAGTGTAGCAAAAAGGAGAAGGCTTAGTGCTTAGTGCTTACAGAGGCTTTTTTCCACCCGAACGTTAACTTCTTTCATGTACGGGTCCAGAGAAGTGGAAAAATAGAAGGCTTCTCTAAGTACAGTTTTAACCACCCTGTACGTTTTCTTCTCTTGCTTTTCATTTTCATACGTAACGGATCCATGAGGAAGGAGATGACGAGTGCACGTAGCTGACATATACCATACCGTGTAGTAAGAGTAGCTAAGCTGTCAACATGAACTGGAAGATTTGGCATCTCATCATCAACATGTTGCTGTTTAAAAAGATGGAAGAGCTCAACGTAATGATATACTGGGATCTTTTGTACCTGAAGAATGGATAACAATATTTTGGCGTAAGAGAAGGAATATAGGAGTAAACGTGAATCCTACAAAGGGATGCATCTCCTTCTAACGTTTTTTTCTCGCAAAGGGGCAAGTAGAGTTGAACTTTCCCAGTGGGGACGACATGAGGATACATCATATGTGTATTTTTACAATATTTCATTCATGCATGCAATATGATGTCTTTCATATAATATTATATGTCTTTATACTCTCATTTTTTCCCATTTACTGCCAGTACGATTTTCGGGCAATAATTTTGCACATGCTTACACGTTTTATATTCACACTTTGAAAATTTATAATGATATAAGACTACACATATGTACATATATAGTATAGCCTGAAAATCCTTTTCCAAAGTTTATTCTTAACCACAAGCCCAGAGCAACTCATGACTTTCTTGTTCATGTAACTCATATCAAAAGAATCTGATGCAATGCATTTTTGTTCCTTACAACACAACTAACAAACTGTACGTTAGCTATGATACGTTCAGCACTCTACATAAGGCAAAATCAGACAAGCCACAAATACTACTTACAATTAGCAGAAAGAGAGGGACAGGTTTGTTTTACTCAGTATGATATATTAAAGGGCGATGGAATATTACTTTGCTTTAGCTTTCTGGACGTTTCTTACTCATTTGTAGCAGTAAGTAGATACTGTAGAATCCACAGTGTGGATGCTAAAAAAGAGAGATTGAGACAAAGAAAAGTCTCTTAAAAATATTGTGGCCTTCTTCGGATACACAGCAGAATCCTTGTATTCGTTCGTTTATGCCTTATGAAACCAAAACTGCCTTGTGTACACTGCTTTGACTGACTAAAGGGTGACCAACAAAGTATGAAAAGGATGTGAGGAGGAAAGAAGGAGCACACTTTTAAGCATGTGTGTAGGTACTAAATGTACTAATACGAAATTCGCATTTTCTACTTGTGGTACGGCTGTAAATGAATAAAAATTCAAGAATATCATGAATCATGAACCAACTTATAATTACTATACGTGCTGAGAGAGAAACCTAGCTTATATCCAAGGCATGTAATCTGTATCGCTACAATGCTCAGCAAGGTGCTTTCTGCATATGTGCATAAAAATCTAGCTACCATGATCTTTAAAGCTCTCAAATAAAAAGCAAGATATTTCACCCGTAAAATGTATATGAGAATTAAGATTTAATGGATTCTCTATTAAAATATAAGGAAAGAAGACTAAAACAGTGTAAATTAATTACCATGCTTAATTGTTTCATTAGTATAGTATGAAGCTAAAACTGACTTGCAAGCTTTAACTTTAGACACAACTTGTTTTTGGCAAATGTAAACGTAATTGCAAGAATAAATATTTAGGTAAAGAGAAATTTATGACTTTCTATGCTGTTTAGATAGGAACGACGAATCACAAATAATTAAACCCAGGTGAAGATACGGAAAGTTAGATATCCAGTTGACGCCTTTCTAAACACACCTAATCAAGAGTTATTCAAAATCTCGGATTACCCCATTATCGGGCTAGTTCCACTGAATTAGAGAGATGTCTTCAACAAAATTGGATTCGTAAAAAATAATCTAGTAATTATGTTATCCTTCCTGTAGTCATTGCCAACCTTATTAAACGCGCAATTCGATTTATGATGACCATGAAAAAAGAAGCAAGAGATAGAAAAAGGAAGGACTATAAACGAAGCATTAGAACAGGTATGTAAGTACAGGTGTGTTGTAGGTGGAGCTTTGTTCAATCAAACCGCCTACTTCTGGTAAGCAAGTTGCTATACAAATGGAAAAATACAGTAGACCATGTTTCATTTATACACACAAGTACTAGTTTCACTTTTACTGCGTTGTTTTTCTATCAATTTGTACTCCATGAAAATACGATGATGTTCATGCATTTACTTTGTAGCTGAAATCTACCAAAAAAATCCTAAACAACTGCACTTTTTATGACACTAAAACTGAAGGAGAACCTTGTTCATAAAACAGTGTGATGTCGTATTTTTGCGGTGCTACAGAAGTAGTACTTTTATGCGGGATTTCCTTTCTTTGCGTTTTCTCGGAAGATGGAAAGAAAACAAGAGTGAACAAGCACAATATGTTGTAAAATTTATAAATTTATTTGATGTTATTTTACCAACATACCCTCCTTCAAAAACCTCATTACATAATTCTCTTCGACTTGCGAGTATCCATTTAAAAATAAAATACGCCGTTTTTCGATCGAGGTCTAGAAGCTCGGTTCTTACAGCAACTGCTAAAGCTCTGTAGTTTAAAAAAACGACTGAATACTACTCTCCTGTTTTGCGGAAGAGACAAATAGGTATCGACAGAATGAACTTTTGACTAGTGTACTAGATTGGGATTACGGATAATTTGACTTTGTATTATAAAATAGATAACTGATGCAATTAGAATTTATCATTAGCAAACACGACTCTCTATACTTTAAATTTATTACGGTAGAGTGACCAAAGAAATAAATAATTTGTATACTGTTTTTTATTTTTTTAAATGAGCGAATTCCATGGAGCTAACCACGCCATGGTCGCTTCACTTCATAATTCCATCCCTTATTTGCTTGTTTCATTTTGAAATGAGTAGCTCCAGAAGTAATTGTTACGTAAAAGATGGTTTAAAAAAGAGTGATTTTGAGTAACGACAAATGTAATGACATCCAGGCGAAAAAATCATGAAAAACATGAGCTTTGGAATGGGCTAGCAATAGCATGGCGTGTCATAATTTAATGTGTAAGTTAATGAGATAGTTTCTGAAATAAGTTTATGCTGCAGTTGAAAATGCATAAGTAAAGCGAATTGGTGTAGCATTTATAATTCATAGTGAAGAAGTTAATACCAATGTTGAAAATCGATGATGGAACGCAAAATCAAGGCAAAATCGTTGTATATAAGTTTTAGTAGGATCGTTACTCCTTATTACCCATGACGTGTTCTACCCAGAAAGATGGAAGATACAGGACGTTCTCGAATTGCTTTGGGTCGTGGTCGTGCAAGGTCCCGGGCACGCTCCCCAACTCGACCTGCTCGGTCTCCAACTCGGTCATTCGGTAACCTGGACGCGGGGTCATCAAGTAGCAGCAGCGGTGCTGGTACTACTACTACTGATAGTGCAGGGATAGTGAAGAGCATGGAAACGCTTGGCCTACGCTCATCATCGTCATCCCATTCTGCTGGCGAATCCACGGAGGCACCTGTATCAACTTTGCAAGATGAGTCAACAAGAGGGGCTAGAAGAGGCTTACGGACTGATGTAGACTACATCGTTTCCAGACCAGAGGGCAAGGAGAAGACTGGGAAGAAGGGGACGATCAGTTCATTAAAGGCCAACTACTACGAAGTAAAGACTGTGCCAACCTGGACATTGTACGAGTACCGAGTGGACTTTTCTCCGAATGAGGACACACGAAATCATTGTGAATCCTGTCTGAAAGCTGGACACGGGAAGTCCAGTCTTCGTCTCGATCTACAACCTGCTGCTCAGGAAGTGCATGTTCGCGCTGAGACTGGAGGAAATGGGAAGAAACTTTTTCGATCCAGAGTCTGCCATCGGGCTACCTACACAGCGTTTGAGTCTTTGGCCTGGTAAAATAACTTTCACTGCTTTCTCGTATTTTATTTTTATTAGTTGGTTTAATTTTCAATTGATTTACTTTACTTAATTTCGAACGTATCTTTTTATATTTTTGTACAGGCTACGTTACTTCAATTCGCCATCATGAGGAGAAGATGCTGCTGTGCGTGGAGACTACTCACAAAGTCCTCCGTCTCGACTATGAGCTCCTGCTCATCAAAAACTTGGAGAGGACACATGGGAACAACAAACTGTCTTTCCAGAAGGCAGTGACGAACGAGCTGGCTCTGGAACCTTCCAGTGCCAACAAAATGGCCTTCATTTGACGTTCAAGCCATTTCTTTCTGTACCATTTTGGCAACACTAGGCTGGAAAGAAATTCACTACTTCGGTTTTCACATTGAAGGACAAGAGCTGGACCTCTTCAAGAATTTTCCATTTCATCTAGTTACGTTTTAAGTTCTCGTTGTTGAAATAATGTTTAACATTAAACAAAACGTTTTTAAAAACTAATTCCCAATTATCAATAAATGTGTTTCTCTTAAGTTAATAAATGAATACTCTATACCATTTGGTTTATGACCCTTCTTAATGCTACTTTGATTCATCCTTGGAAAAGGTTTGCCTCTGAAAAGAACGGTCTAGGCCTTTGTCTTCCATTCTTTCAAACCATTTTTTGAAGTTTTGAAACATTTTATGACTTTCCGTCTCATTTTTATCTTGCTCAGGAAAATGGATCTCAACTTGGAGCTGCCCAAGGTAAAATATCAAATTCTTCAGCAATTTGCTCCAGCACCTTAAGTTTCCTTCCGTCAATGTCCATCACAAGAATTTCTAGCCATCCATGATCATTTTCTTTGAGAATGTTGTAGAGAGTCTTTTCACCTTTATTTTTTTCATTTTTGTCACTAATTCTCACATTGCGAATGACTTCAACACGAGGATGGGTATATGCTTTGTTGGACTTGCAGTCAAAAATGAAAATTTGACAGTCATTTCACCTCACAAGTTCTTTCTCCACGGATGATCGTCCCCACCAAAAATGTTACTATGCAGTCTTCGGGTGGCTACTTTATCGCATTAAAAGAGCTGCTGTATTCATAAAGCTCTAATCCACAAATCCATTTTCCACACCATGACCCAATCGACCCTCACGTTCTATCAAGTAAGGACATTTGAAAGCAGATGGAAAGCAGTTCCAAATGTGTGTGAGGGCTTTTTTATTCCAAGGATTGACTTTTGAAGAATCATTAGCATTTTGAGAGAATATCCAGCTCAAACGTTGCTTAACTGTTCTTTGGTAGATTTACTCAGTAAAGTATTTTGGTAAAGTTCCGCAGTCTTTAGAAAGGGATCACTTATGTCTCCTCCATAAATGAAGACTAAAATTGTGAGAGAAAGCAGAATGACAGCATGTGCAGCAGGCGATAGCAAACACAAATAAATATGGGCATTGTGAGACTTGATTAATGTTCTCCAGAAAATACATCAATCACATGTCAGCTTGAAGGATGGTACAGTGTTCCATGAAGCTTTTTATAAAACTCCTGATTTTTTCCAGCCTACGATCTCCAAAACTTTGGGTTGAATGCAGAAGCAATCACAATTTTATCTGGATTTTTATTCGGATATGCTGACCACCAGCTAAAAGTACTATTTGGAATGATAATATGTTTGCACTGTGTCATCAAATAAAATCCTGAATGCTTGTAGCGTTCAACTCAGACACATAGTGAAATACATATTTAGCATGGAATTTAAACAGTTTTTCTTTTGTGTGCTGGATATTATCTGAGAATACAAAAAATGTGGGAGATTTTCCACGTAATTGAAGAAGCTTCACAATTTTTCGAATTGCTTGACGTTGATATGTCGGAACAAAAAATCCGTTGGATTTAGTAAAATCCCCTCGTCGAACGTGAACTGCGACGCTTTCCATATCCTGCATTGACGTCAGCAAGGGTTCCAATTTCTTATTATTATTTATGTTTTTTACTCCCAACCGAAACCGTCTACGGTTTCCGGTTTGGTTTTCTCTACCAACCGTAACCGTACACGGTTTGAAACCGAAAAACGACAACCCTATTCCAGCCTATCCTTCTCCTCCATTAGCTTCACAACTTCATCTAGATAATCTCCTCCAGTGCCATTCCTACTTTCTGCATTTGCACCGTTCGGTCTGGTAAACTTTATACCTCAACAGTCATTTTTGTCTCTGCTCCGTCATTTTAATTGCTATTTGCTTCATCTGGCACCCCAAAAGCCTATTTAGGATGTGACCCCACTTTTTTGGGTTTGTCTCCACATTTTTGCAGTACTGCTTCATTCAACCCATATTATCCTTTTGATATTTTATTTTCCTATACCTCAGGCAGGCTTTGACAGTACTTACTGCTGAACTTCCTGCTTGCTTCTTGTCTTTTCTCTGAAAGATATGAAAAACATTTATTCTCTGAAGCTCTAGTTAATAAAACCATCTAGTTTATGAATCATATCATGACCTTTGATGAGCCATATATGAAATTGCGTAAACATCAAATCAGCGAAAGGCAAGAATTAGAGTGAGGTTGTGATAACGTTAGAAATCCATTGTTAGCAGAGAATGTGACAGAAGATAAAGATCATTTGAAGCCCTCTTCGGTTCATTTATCAAATAAAGATTTGGGTAAAATAGAGACAAAACGTTCCACAAGGATTTTTCCATCTCTCTTACACATTTTTTACTTTTACATTCATGTAGAATAGGAGACAAAGAAAAAAAGAATTGATAAACCCTCTCCCTCATATTTCTTCCCATTTGCATATCTCACAGACGCGGCAATCAGGTCAACCAAAGAACCAATCATCTAGAGACTTGGGTATGCCTTGAAGGAACATTATCACTTGAAAGAGACAAATGCTTTCCAAAATACCCTTCCATATATACATAAGAAGGAATGTAAAATAGCATTTAGTGATATGGAGCAGAGCCACTACTATACGTACATAAAAGGCAACCGCTCGATTCGGAGAGGTATGTATGTACATTATGTATTTTGTAAATAATATGAAGTGCATTAAAGATAAAGTCATTTTCGGTTCCCCATCTATCAAGTACACATTCACTAAACGCAAATGGGAACATTGTGTGAACATACTACGAGTGCAATCCTATGCAGACCATCGTATGAATGCACTTTGAAGATTTCTCCTCTGCTATTGACGAATGGGACTCGTTTGGGAAGTTTTCGTATCATCTTTGGAGTTTGGGTAGAAATAAATATTATTCTGCTGTTGAACAAGTGAACCATTGTATTCAAGGCATCAATTGTAGCATACATTGAATTGGTTCATGTTCCGTTGGAAAATTTGTGTTTTGGATTCTTAATAGTGTTTTAGTTTAATTAAATTACGAACTCAACACATAGTAACTTTATTGTTATTGAAGCCTCAGACTGCTAAATTGTTTTGTTAATGTGTCTGCGTTGTATTTCGTAAGCTAACTTTTGACATGACATTATGATCTGAAACTGTGTTGAATTTGGCTTCAAGTTAGAAGTTGTGATTTATGTAAAGGCAGTAGTTTACTCAATTTCCGATTGATTCTTTTGTTTTCAAACTACAGTTTAGTGATGACCTACAGTTTAGTATATATGAAGCTCTGAGAGCTACAATTAACTAAATGGATCAGTGCAATGACATATCGTCCACATCCGACCCCAATCAAGGTGGAAATGGCGGTACTAAGCGAACTAGTTCTGCAACGGTGCCTCCACAGAAGAAAATGCCTAATTCAAATGGCAGCAGCAAAAATTGTGCTATCCCGAATTGTGGAAAGATAACTGATGAGTTGAAGCTTGCTTCTCTCCATGCTCTGACTTATTATGGATTTGGGATTCGGAAAGAAATAAAAATAAAAATATGTCTTGACTGTTTGTCAAAGGCCGACAAGTTTCTTAATGTAAGTATGATGATGAAAGATGTTAATTAAAATTGAAATGATTCTTGCAGCCATCTTAAAACTAATTCTATATTTGTGTGTGCATTGAAGGATTCAGTTAGTGCTATTTTCAAAGGAGAATGCATGTTCAATGCAAATCAAAAGCCTCAATACGACCCGGACGTAATTGATCTTTGTAGTGATGAAGAAATGGACGATGCCAGTTATGTGAGTGCTGCAAATGACCAGACAAACGCCAATATTGACAAACACGATGTGCCTGAACTCGTGAAGCAGAGTTTGACTAGATTTGATATTAAAGGATAAGTTGAAGCATGCACTCAACGAGCTAATGAAATTGGTAAAGTAATCACACAAGCTTTGACTGGAATGAGCAGTTGCTTCAAGTTATTAGTATGTGTATGTAGAATTCTTAGCAATACTGAAACTAGCGTTTTTTTATGCAGCTGATGATATGGACCAATTAGAAGAGCTGTTAAACCAAGCGGATGACCAACTACTTGATACTCTAAAGCGTTACAACCAGTTTGTTGAGCCAAGATCAGATGTAATAAAAGTATTACGGTTGTCATATGCCAAAATGTTGAATCTTGAAATTAACTAGTAGTAAGAATATGTTGTTGGCATTTTAAAACTAGCCCATCGTGTTCCAGGAGGTAGACATTAGTGCAGATGGAAGCATCAGGCGTTCTAACTTACTAAAGACTTCGGATGGGAACGTGACGAAGACTGGTGATGTTTTTAAGCCAGAGCATGATCCTTCAAAGCTATCTCAAGGAGCTAATGAAGGAGCTGCCAATTCTCTTGAAGAGTGGATCTATCGTGGTTCTATTCTATTTCCACCAATTAATAACGCACTTCAGTGTAACGAAAATTCCTCTTCGCGACCCCGTCATAATGATGCTCAATACAAGGTAAAATTACGATTTGATTCGTTAGTCTTTTGATTTGTTTTCCAATGTTTGCTTGAAACCTAATTATTGCACTACTTTGCATTACATTTTCAGAATCGTAACGATCCGAACGTTGACTTCGAAGTCACAAAAAGGAAAACCGCAAGGAAATCCACATCAAAGGCTCAAGTGTTTCCCATAAGCAACTTAACAGAGAATCATATAAATATGGGAGATCCTGATTTGTGCATAGAATACCAGGGATCTATTTCTGTAATTTTTCTTCTTGATTTTGAAAGCCATAAAAAATATGCTGTACCTTGAGATGTTTATGGACAAGTACATGTGCTTTATCCTAATAGAAACTGGAAATACCGGAACATGCTCCCAAACCAAAGAAGCGGGGTCAACATAAATGTAAATCGGAATGTGTAATTGAGTTTACAACATTAAAGGATTTCGGCAAATGCAGTCCGTTGGCAATACCCTTATTCCTTGGTTGGAATAGGTACGATTATATACATGCAACACGCTACTAATATATTTTGTTTGAAAAAGGTTTGCATAATGAACGTGAAATTTAATATTTATTAATATATTTTGTTTCTAGGGAACTCACAGGTTCTCGTCGGCCTACAGTCAAATACAGAACACCCTGTGGCAAAATGATTAAGAATTATGACGAACTGTACGCTTACTTGGATGAAACAAATTCGAATTTGTTTGTAGACTTTTTCTGTTTTGAGTATGAGGTTAACCATCTTACTCAGTTTGTTCCAGTACGAATCTTTAGCAATATAAATGTAAGTTTGACTTAATTAATCCTTAAACTTGATACAATTTCCAATGAGTATATTTTGATATCGTTTAATGCAAATTAATTAACTTTTTCAGGATATATCCTACGGGAAAGAACCAAGACCAATACACTGTGTTAACAGTGTTGATTATGATCAATTACCATTCATGGATTACACTCCATATAGAGTGGCAGGTGAAGGAGTGCCAATTTGTACTGATAAAGAATTCCTTGCTTGCTGTGATTGCACTGACAACTGCCAGGTAAAAAATACTATAAAGTAGATAATTGTAGAAAATAACTAAAAACTGTTAGATAAGGAAAATCGTTAAAAATATTTTTAACTAGATCCGACTAACCCCAAAAATAAATTTTATGCAATCAACTAATCATTGTATTATTTTTTTTAATAGAATAAGTCCAAATGCGCTTGTTGGAAACGCACAAAGGAAGGAATAAGTTTTATCGACAAACATTCGAATTCCGATGGTGTTCCGTATGTGGGTTATGAGAACAGGCGATTAAGGAATCAAATCGTGACTGGGATATATGAGTGCAACAGCAAGTAAGCAATTCTTTCTATAATATTTTTACGTTGTGACTTTTTTAAATGGTTTTCTGGTTTCAACATAATTTAATACCTTTCTAATTGTTTCCATTTACACAGATGCCGTTGTAAGAGTACTTGCTCCAACCGCGTAGTTCAGAATGGAGTTGCTTGGCCTTTGCAAGTTTTCAAAACAACAAAGAAAGGATGGGGTGTACGGACAATGTGTGATATGCCTGAGGGTACATTTATTTGTATATATTCTGGTCAGGTTTTATCTGAGGCTTTAGCTGACAAGGTACTATCCAAAAACCAAAAATCCTTATCTTTTAAGTAAAAGTTGGATTAATGTACAAACTACCTAAAATCTACTGATTTACCTACTATGATTAGGATGGCATTGAAAATGGGGATGAATACCTAGCTGAACTTGACTACATTGAAACTGTGGAAAATATGAAGAAAGATTACGAGTCTGATGTTACCGACATCGAAGCAGACGATTGTGAGGATAGAGAAGAGCAAGCAGGAAGTAGATCCAAACGTGGTACAGAATCTTACATGATATGAATGTTATTATCGTTGGCATTAGACGGTTTTCAAATGCAGTTTTATTTTGTACCACTGCTATAGGAAATCAAAACTCTGATTCAGATGTGGAAATGGATACTCATGAGGCCAATACTAGTTTTGTCAGTAACGTAAAAGTTTCCAAGCAAACACGTTCCTTTCCTACCAGAAGCACCAGTGGACAAAAAAAGATGACTTCTTCGGATAAAAATGGGGGTAATAAATAAAAACAAATCATGAATATTATAACTACTTGTTGACGTCTGGGTCATTGACAATCTCAATGACTAATCATGACATATTTTTGTTTTGTATTCTCGTAGACGTTTTAACAGCTCGTACTGCATCTCACTTCAATGCTCAGTTAAAACCTAGTGAAAAGGAGGAAGGCTTACCTTACGGATGTTATATGGACCAGACGAGAAATGTTTCGTTATAGATGCTAAAAGTAAAGGGAATGTTGGAAGATATTTTAACGTAAGCTTTATTTATTTTTATTAAAATTTTAATACATAACATAATTATTTCCAATCGCCCACATTGGTTTTATGTCCTCCTTTTCGATATGTTAGGGTTAGAATACGCAATTCTCTAGATTTTATAAAAATAATTTCAGCATTCCTGTAATCCGAATATGTTCGTGCAAAACGTTTTTGTGGATAGCCATGACCTTCGCATTCCTCTAGTTTCATTCTTCACTTATGCATTTGTCAAAGCGGGAACTGAACTTACTTGGAATTACTGTTACCAAATCGGTGACGTACCGGGAAAGACAATGCATTGTTATTGTGGAGACTCAAACTGTAAAGGACGTATTTTATAGTTTTATATGTAGTGTGTATATATAATGGATCTCTATCCAGTGCGCATGAACTTTTTGTTTTCAAATCAATTGTTTTTTAAACATGTAAGCCAATGTGTAGTAACTTTTGACGTTTAAAGCTGTTTTTTTATCAATCCTTTTTACTAAGGTTGAACGAAATAGTATATTAATAAATTATTAAACATCATCATGAAATCTACAAATGGGGATGATCAAATTGGATGGCTTTATTGATCTGGCACAATTGCTCTGAGTTCATTGCTTCGTGTCCTCTTACTAAACCAATTATATAATGTTAATCTGAATAATGAATAGGAAGGTTTTAACAACCTTTTTTTGCTGTGATTGAAATGAGAGTGACTAAGGTTAGACGACAAAAATGCTTTTATTTTCTTTCAAAATTCATTATATCAAACCCACTACCGAACGCCAGTCTAGCCCATGGCTAGCCTAAAGTATAACACACGTATCAATGAATAAGAAGTCTTGACGAGATGAATGATGACATTGCATGAATGCTTACGTTGTTTGTGCATCACATTTGGCGTTTGGACGATGTGTTACATAATCACGACATCCCTGAAAGTCAAGAAATGCCGCTTGACTTTGCTAAATTACACCCTAAATATGAAAGTTTTGGAAGCGTCCTCCAACAATTTGTTTAGAACCTTCAAACACTACACGTGGTTAAGACTGGGTCCGCTGAAAAAAGCGTTCACAAATTCCATGGCAGTTAGAAAAACTTACATTTGGCGAATACATGAGCTTATAAATTTCGTTGATGATTTTGAGCAAAGCTTAACGAAGCTGGTAAAACTTTTTGAAAGTTCATTTTAGGGATGGAAGTCCACGTTGAATAAAATCAGAAAGGCTGCCTAAACTCAATATTTTATGCTCGGCTTTCTGCCTTTGAGATTTGGATCTTCTTTCACTCCGTGTTCGGACCTTAAATTTGGGGTCCAAAAATACATTTTTGACTTTAAAAATAAAGTAACAGAAAATGTTGAGGAGTAACAAACATTAAAATTTAGATTTAATATCTTGCAATAAGACTCAATGAAGGATAAACAAATAAAAAATCTTTGACGATTTCGGAAAAAAATGATTTATTAATAGAGTGCTTATTATGCTAATGTGCTTAACATGCAAAATTTATTTCATTCAACATAATAAAACGTCACTTAAATGGAGCTATTTATTTTTTGTTTGTATCAAATTTGCAAATCATGTTAAAGCTAACAGTCTAATTCATATCGTCTGTTAGTTTTGGGCTGTGTCACAAGTAAATACAGTAAGAAACCTTTTTTGGATATTTTACTGTTCACCTGACTCCGAATGAATTCCACACTGGGAGAAACATGAACCCAAAGCGGCTCACAGATTTTTTCAAGCTCTTCTTTTTTTAACCATCCATTTCGGAATGTGTCTTCTCTATCAAGAAGTGTTACCTTCTTCAAATTAGGAAATCCTCCAAGCAAAATTGGGAAACCTTCCAT